>CM074719.1:124102878-124382878 GCA_037306005.1 Rhinophrynus dorsalis
TCCTATATTATGTTCCTATGTATTAAGTTATCTTAACAAGGAAGAGGGAGTTCCGCGATCCCTATGGACAGTGCCTAATCTTAACAGCATACCACCGTATCGGTGTTACCTGCTGGTTCAGGGCACACATACCATTTCCAACTGCGGAATCCTCATCCATTTGTACAACCAATACTAGTTCTAAGTATGACCAGAATGTGAGCATGAATATGATAACAACTAATTATGTCAGTAGGTCTATCCCAACTCCCTGGATTACACAATATCTTAGTAGAAATCAGTATATAACTGTTATATAAGACAGTTAGGATATATTATTATTGAACACACCCTTATTTCCCTGATCCTATGTCATATATATCTATTCACATCAATCATTTCAATGTCAATCATTTAAATAGTGAAAAAGACTTTATATCATCGTATTGAGCCTATATCACTTCTAATCCATATTAGTGGTTTGAATTGACAATATATGTAATATATAATATAGTTCCTTGGCACACCTAGTGTAGTGTGATTGTGTAGTCTATATTGCTTAGTTCACACTACATTATGTAAACAGCAGAACTGTCATTTAGGGATCTTAGTGACATATAATCCTGAGGTCACGGGTGTTTATTTCAAATTCTTCTCTGTATTATTTTTTACAGTGTCTAGACCAATTTTGTGGTCGGGTTCACTACATAGGAGGTGGTATGTTATCTTACTATTTATCTGATGATTTGATCAGTGCTTTGCGATGCGCCGGTGTCTGGGACTCGGAGAGACTGCAGGTCATCATAAGTGACTCACATTATTATTTTTTGCCATATTTTTTTCATTATTTTCATGAGCATTAGACCCAGTAATTAGCCCGTATCAGTTTATTAGGTGTTGAGTATACTGTATATAGGATTATGTTATATGATGATAGTCGATTGCTTAAGGGACAGTAATATTTTGAGTATTTACTCATTTCTTTTATATATATATATATATATATATATATATATATATATATATATATAAATTTTTATTGAGTTTTAAATCAAGATAACAGTTCAATGATACATGAATCTTATACAATACTATGAAGCAATATATAAGAATAAGAAACAGAATATTTACTCATTTTAACTGACACTACATGGTGTAAGGTATGATATTAACTTGGATTACTGGTTTATTTGATATTTCTGGGTTACTATTAATTTTATTTTTTTCTCAATTTTCACTCCATTCCCCCATGTCTATGATGTCATTTAGGTGCCATTTTTTGCACTTGGCTTGGTATAAATGTGGATGGTCATTAGTTTATTTTGTAAGTATCTTGATAAAGCCCAAAACAGGGCCAAAACGTTGATGGAATAAACAGCAACTTTGTCTTCACTACAACAAGTCCTGTGAGTGCTCTATTTACTTTGATATATATATATATATATATATATATATATATATATATATATATATATATATATATATTAGACTATATTTAATATAGATTTGCATTTAGTGTTGTAAGGATTAAACGTTGTCTATATAACTATAGACTTTGGTTTCAGTCCTTTTTGCCCTAGAAGGAGGGAGGGAGGAGTCTAGGATACATATGGCAATACTGTTTGACTGATGGGGTCAATCAGTGTTAACTAGCTGGATGAAGATCAAATATACCGCGAAGGAAGCCATAGGTGGTCTAAGGTGGGTAACATCAGAGTGAAGACAATGAAGATTGAACCAGGGTAAGATTGTTTCAACATATGCTCTTTAAGCCTCCTGTTTAAAAAAAGTCTCAGATCCTCAAACATCTGTGATAATAATTTAAGTTCTGAGCCATACACATTGAAAGGTAGACATACTATATATGTGGACTAATCCATGATCACAGATATTGGGATACATACAATGGAGAAATGACTCATAAAAATGTATTGTGCACGTAAATCTTTTTAATTGTATCAAGATCATCTTCGGCAGGAACCAGAGGACAGACAGCGCAGGCATCTTAGAGGAAATGTACCTCTGAGTCTGCCCTGTGTCCCATTCACTGCCAGCATTGGTGGTGACTTTAGTTGTTTACCTTAAGGTAATGGAAGTTCCTGACCTCGTAGGTGCACAGAGCTTCTCTTGTAAGCTCTATTCAGCCTGTTGCCTGCAAATTAAGTGGCTTTTCAGCAGTAATGCAGACTTATTGATCTAAGGGCAGTAAGACTGCATATTGCTGAGTTAGAAATATATTGGGGGGCAATGTTAATAGCATGACAGTTCCGCTTTAAAGTGAGGAAAATAACTAGTGTTTATGTATATCTAAGTATTTGGTGAACTGGATACAATGGATATTTGTTTTATTAGAAGGTGTACATAGATTTTCATTTTATAGTATAATAGTTCCAACGTCACTTATCAGTGTTTTGTAGTTCGGGCTCTTCATTTTTATTTTATGTTAGTTGTAGTTATTTATATCATATAGTGGGGGTATTGATTTGATAGCTGCCCATACAATTCTGTGGAGTGCAGGAGTGAATACAGTTATTTATATAATTTTACCCTGGGCATAGTACCCAGGAACTGACATACCTGGATTGTGAGTGGTAG
This sequence comes from Rhinophrynus dorsalis, assembly GCA_037306005.1. Classification (NCBI taxonomy): domain Eukaryota; kingdom Metazoa; phylum Chordata; class Amphibia; order Anura; family Rhinophrynidae; genus Rhinophrynus; species Rhinophrynus dorsalis. Next base: position 124,105,453 of record CM074719.1, read on the forward strand.
ACTGGGTATCACAGTCCCCGTGTCTTTCTGTCAATCTGTCATGATTTGCCTGTGCATTGGTGGAGACTGATTGGCCCGCCCAGGATGTGCCGTTATATGCTGGAGCTTGGGCAATTGTCAGTTGCCCTTTCGTGGTGTTCCTGTTGCTGCTCCTTGTTGCCATATTCCAGTGTCTCCTGTGTACCGACCCGGCTAGTCTGACTCTGCTCCTGATACTGCTCCGTGAATTGACCCAGTTCTGGCTGACGACCCTGCTCTGTGATTGATTCCGGCCTGTCTGCTGTTCCAGTACTACTCCGGTTCTGCCTGCTGTTCCGGTTGCCATTCCGGCCTGTCTGCTGTTCCGGTGCTGCTCCGATCCTGCCTACTGTTCCGGTTGTTACACCGGCCTGTCCGCTGTTCCAGTACTGTTCTGGTCTTGCCTACTGTTCCGGTTGCTATTCCGGCCTGCCTGCTGTTCCGGTGCTGTTTCGGTCCTGCCTGCTGTTCCGGTTGCTGTTCCGGCCTGTCTGCTGTTCCAGTTACCGTTCCGGTTCTGCCTGCTGTTCCAGTGTTCCTGCGTCATTTCAGTCGCCTCGGCGACATTCTGAACTGTTTAAGCGACTCACTGTTCCTCTCACTTGTCAGTAGCTGTAGCCTGAGGTTGCTTTGCCTTCTGTTGGCTGCCAAGGTACTCGCTTGTGTACAGAACCATTTAACCCTTGCAGTGCCTGTAGTCTCCGGTCTGGTGCCTCCGATATATCTTGCCAAGCATACATTTTCTGACGTAGCCTTTCCTCTGAGTGCTTCTGTGTGTCTCTTATTCACCATCAGAGCCTTGTCGGTCCGTGTTCATCCTCTGGCTCAGGGCCACAGACATTGAAGGTACATTCCCATTGCACTCCAGAGGGCATTGGCACTATTACAGCTTGTGCAGTCACCATCAGTACAGCACCCAAGGGGTGTATGGGCACAATCCAAGTGGCACATGCAGGGTTACTACTTTTCTAATTAAGGGCGATTTTGGTTCTGATCATTACAGCATGGCAATAGCACTCCTCTGTAGCCCTCGGTGGTGGTACCGGCTCAGCTCTGGACATTGTGCTCTAGTATATCAACTTGAGAGTGTATTCAGTGCAGTTACTCCACTATCCTGCTATTGAGAGACTGTGTTCTAGAGACTGCCATTTATCCTGGGCGTTGGCCAATCTTGTAAATCTCACCCATTGCATTTATTAACCCTTTGGGGGAATACTCCCTATCCATTCAAGCACCTATCATTATCATTGTGTGCATTCACTTTGTCATTATTGCCATTGTTGCTATTTCTGTGCTGGCCTCTAGGGGCCTTGTTTTATTTTCAATAAATCTGTGTTTTTTACTTCATACCCTGGTCTGAGTGTCAGAAAACCGTAACAGTACGAAAGGGCCATGACCTCAGACGGGAAAAGTGACAGTAATACACAGAACCTCCATTGGAGGATGGATGTTCACGAGCAACGCCTAGACCAATTGGCACTGGCCATGCAAACCTTGCTTGAACGTACGGTACACCTCGATAAACCGAATCAAAATCCGGTGGTCCCCCCAGTTATGACACCGGACAATAATACTGGGCAATTGTTGCCACCCTCTCGAAGTTTTACGGCGGTGGCGCTGTTATCATTAAGATACGATGGTGAACCCACTCTGTGCAGAGGTTTCCTGAATCAACTAGAGATATTCCTAGAACTTACACCCCATGCTTTCCCAAATGACCGTAGCAAGGTGGGGTTCATGATATCTCTACTAACTGGCAAAGCCCTGGCATGGGCTAATCCTTTATGGGAGCAGGCTAAACCCTGTACTCAAAGCTTTACCGAGTTTATCAAACAGTTTCGCAGAGTATTTGAGTTACCTGGGCGAGCTATCTCTGCGGCAAAAAAATTGATGGTAATGCAGATGGGCGACCGCACTGTGGCGGAGTATGCTATAGAATTTCGGATTTTAGCAGCAGAAGTAGCCTGGAATAATGAGGCACTCCTGGCAGCCTTTTCACAGGGCCTATCCGACTCCATTAAGGATGAGATTGCTGCCAGGGAGGTACCTACTGAGCTGGATGAGTTTATAAACTATGTAATACTCATTGACACGCGCATACGTGAGAGGCGATTAACTAAGAAGGCTAGTTCCAAGACCTATGGGCACGAGAGGTCTTTTAACCCACCCTCTCCTCCCATTCCTCCTGACCGGGCGTTTGAGACAGGGGAGCCTATGCAGATTGGCTTTACCAGGTTGTCTAAGGAGGAGAGGGCTTATCGCAAAAGACAAGGGTTATGCCTATATTGTGGCAAAAAAGGGCACTTATTAAATACTTGCCCGGTACGTCCGGGAAACGCACGCACCTAGGGTACCTTGGGGGACAGGCCCTAGGTGGTGTACAATCGTCCCCAGATACTGACTATAAGAAACCCACCATTCCGGTGAGTTTTCTCCTAAGTGACCAAGCTGTGGAGGTACTAGCCCTGGTAGATTCTGGCGCAGCAGGCTATCTCATGGATCGAGCATTTGCGGAAAGACACAATATTCCTTTGTCTAAAAGAGATACTCCGCTAGCCATTGAGGCTATTGATGGCAGACCCCTCAAACCAGCTCTGGTTACCATGGAGACTACTCTACTCCTTATGTCTGTTGGGGCCCTCCATAAGGAGGAGGTTCGTTTTCAGATTATTAATTCACCACATCATGCAGTCATTCTGGGGTTCCCTTGGTTAATGTTTCATAATCCCCAGTTTGACTGGCAAACATGTGATATTAAGTCATGGTCCAATTATTGCTCTGATAACTGTCTGTCTCATCCTGTCAGGATATTGTGTACCTCTCTTTCTGTGCCAGCAGAATACAGCGAGTTCTGCGACGTATTCAGCAAGGGTGAGGCCAGCGCATTACCACAGCATCAGGCATATGATTGCGTTATTAATCTACCCCCGGGAGTGGTGCCACCGAGGGGTAGGACATACCCATTGTCCTGTGAGGAGACTAGGGCCATGGAAGAGTACATTGAGGATGCCCTCAAACGAGGAATTATTTGTAAATCATCCTCCCCTGCAGGTGCAGGGTTCTTTTTCGTGAAGAAGAAGAGTGGCGAATTATGACCATGTATTGATTACCGTGGACCCAATAAGTTAATGTCCAAAAATGCTTATCCCATTCCACTCATCACAGAGTTATTTGACAGGTTGAAAGGCTCCTCTATCTTTACAAAACTCGATCTACGTGCCGCCTACAACCTAATAAGAATCAGGGCCGGTGATGAGTGGAAGACGGCATTCAATACTAGGTCAGGCCACTACGAATATCTTGTTATGCCATTCGGATTATGTAATGCACCTGCCGTATTCCAAGAGTTCATTAACGACATCCTCCGCGACTTGTTACAGTCATGTGTGGTCGTGTACCTGGACGATATATTGATCCATTCTGCTAGTTTAACCCAACACATCCAGGATGTGTCCGAAGTTTTACTCAGATTACGCAAAAACAAGTTGTTCTGCAAACTAGAGAAATGTGAATTTCATTGTTCCCAAGTACCCTTCTTGGGTTTTGTCATATCTAAGGATGGCATAGCCATGGACCAAGAGAAGTTGGCCGCAGTCCTACGTTGGCCACGACCCAAGGGGTTAAAGGCGATTCAAAGGTTCCTAGGCTTCGCCAACTATTACAGAAAATTTATTCAGAACTTTTCTACCATTACTAAACCATTGTCTGACCTGACGCATAAGGGTGCGAATCCCTCTCAATGGTCTGAGGCAGCTGAGATGGCCTTTGAAACCCTCAAGAAGGCATTTGCATCTGCCCCTATATTATCCCACCCTAACCCCGCCCTACCATTCACACTAGAGGTTGATGCCTCCGAGTTTGGGGTAGGGGCAGTTCTCTCCCAACGCCCTAAGGAAGGGGGTAACCTGAGGCCGTGTGGATTCTTTTCCAAGAAACTGTCTAGTGGCCAGAACCATTACGAAATTGGTGATAGGGAGTTATTGGCTATCATCTTGGCATTAAAAGAATGGCAACATCTTCTGGAAGGCACAAGGACCCCAGTATTAATCCTCACGGACCATAAGAACTTGATTTACTTATCCGAGGCCAAAAGGCTGTCATCTCGCCAGGCTCGATGGGCTCTATTTCTGTCCAGATTTAATTTCATAGTGTCTTATCTGCCTGGTTCCAAGAATATTAAGGCAGATGCCCTGTCGAGACAATTCTGCACAGACATTGAGAGGGATGAGGGCCCGGTCCCCATAATTCAGCCAGATAGGATTCTGGCTACTATTCGTACCAGCATCACTTCGCCACTGGGAGAGCAAATCTTGGCATCTCAAGGGCATGCATCTCCGGAAACCCCAGTTGGCAAGTGTTTTGTGGACGAACCTTTCCAGACCAGATTACTTGAGACCTATCACTCATCCAAGGCAGCTGGGCACATTGGCAGAGATCAGTTGGCATGGTCCTTATCTCGAACATTCTGGTGGCCTTCACTGAAGGCCGACTGCTGTGCATTTACTGCTGCTTGTACCACCTGTGCCCGTGCCAAAACTCCTAGGCATCTCCCAGTGGGACTGCTCCAACCTGTGCCTAATGGTGACCGTCCTTGGTCCCACATTTCTATAGATTTCTTGGGAGAGCTGCCTAATTCTAAGGGCTATACATTCATCCTTATGGTGGTGGATAGGTTCTCTAAAATGGCTCACTTTGTGCCTCTTTCTGGCCTTCCCTCGGCCCAGGAGTTGGCATTAATTTTTGCCAGAGAAGTATTCCGCTTGCACAGGGTGCCTAGAGTGATAGTGTCCGACCGGGGGAGTCAATTCGTGTCGAGATTCTGGTGGGCATTCTGTGGCCAGATGGGCATTCAATTGTCCTTTTCCTCCGCCTACCATCCCCAGACCAACGGAGCCGCTGAGCGTGCCAATCAGGGACTGGAGCAGTTTTTACGCTGCTTTGTGACTGATCATCATGATAACTGGGCCGACGTGTTGCCGTGGGCAGAGTTCGCCAGGAACTGTGCGGTTAATTCATCGTCTGGGAGCTCTCCGTTCCTTATTAGTTATGGGTTCCAACCCTGTCTGCTCCCAGACTCATTTCAGTCCCAACAGATTCCGGCTCTGGATGAGCACATGGAGCAGCTCCGCTCCACTTGGGCACAGGTACAAAGGTCCCTCAGTCAGTCCTTCCACAGACATCAGCGGCATGCCAATCGCAGACGACTGCCAGCGGTTTCCTTCCAGGTTGGGGACAGGGTATGGCTCTCCTCCAGGAATCTCAATTTGCAAGTGCCTTCGAACAAGCTGGCCCCCCGGTTCATTGGACCATTTAAAATTATTCGCAAAGTCAATCCTGTGGCATACGCTTTGGAACTTCCTAACACTATGCGTATTCACAATGTGTTCCATGTGTCATTGTTAAAGCCCTTGGTTTGCAACCGCTATACTACCACTCCGGTGGTTCCTGGGCCAGTGGAGGTGCAGGGCCAAGAGGAATACGAAGTTCAGAGTATCATTGACTCCAGGAAATTTAGAGGCAAGTTGCAATATTTGGTCCACTGGAAGGGGTATGGACCTGAGGAGCGCTCTTGGGTTGACCACAGGGACCTCCATGCTCCATGATTGTTGCGCAACTTTCACTCCAAATTTCCGCAGAAACCCAGACCCCCCAGCAGGGGAGGGGGTCTTTGAGAGGGGGGTACTATATCGGTCCCCGTGTGTTTCTGTCAATCTGTCATGATTTGCCTGTGCATTGGTGGAGACTGATTGGCCTGCCCAGGATGTGCCATTATATGCTGGAGCTTGGGCAATTGTCAGTTGCCCTTTCGTGGTGTTCCTGTTGCTGCGCCTTGTTGCCATATTCCAGTGTCTCCTGTGTACCGACCCGGCTAGTCTGACTCTGCTCCTGATTCTGCTCCGTGAATTGACCCAGTTCTGGCTGACGACCCTGCTCTGTGATTGATTCCGGCCTGTCTGCTGTTCCAGTACTGCTCCGGTTCTGCCTGCTGTTCCGGTTGCCATTCCGGCCTGTCTGCTGTTCCGGTGCTGCTCCGATCCTGCCTACTGTTCCGGTTGTTACACCGGCCTGTCCGCTGTTCCAGTACTGTTCCGGTCTTGCCTGCTGTTCCGGTTGCTATTCCGGCCTGCCTGCTGTTCCGGTGCTGTTTCGGTCCTGCCTGCTGTTCCGGTTGCTGTTCTGGCCTGTCTGCTGTTCCAGTTACCTTTCCGGTTCTGCCTGCTGTTCCAGTGTTCCTGCGTCATTTCAGTCGCCTCGGCGACATTCTGAACTGTTTAAGCGACTCCCTGTTCCTCTCACTTGTCAGTAGCTGTAGCGTGAGGTTGCTTTGCCTTCTGTTGGCTGCCAAGGTACTCGCTTGTGTGCAGAACCATTTAACCCTTGCAGTGCCTGTAGTCTCCGGTCTGGTGATATATCTTGCCAAGCATACATTTTCTGACGTAGCCTTTCCTCTGAGTGCTTCTGTGTGTCCCTTATTCCATCAGAGCCTTGTCAGTCCGTGTTCATCCTCTGGCTCAGGGCCACAGACATTGAAGGTACATTCCCATTGCACTCCAGAGGGCATTGGCACTATTACAGCTTGTGCAGTCACCATCAGTACAGCACCCAAGGGGTGTATGGGCACAATCCAGGTGGCACATGCAGGGTTACTACTTTTCTAGTTAAGGGCGATTTTGGTTCTGATCATTACAGCGTGGCAATAGCACTCCTCTGTAGCCCACGGTGGTGGTACCGGCTCAGCTCTGGACATTGTGCTCTAGTATATCAACTTGAGAGTGTATTCAGTGCAGTTACTCCACTATCCTGCTATTGAGAGACTGTGTTCTAGAGACTGCTATTTATCCTGGGCGTTGGCCAATCTTGTAAATCTCACCCATTGCATTTATTAACCCTTTGGGGGAATACTCCCTATCCATTCAAGCACCTATCATTATCATTGTGTGCATTCACTTTGTCATTATTGCCATTGTTGCTATTTCTGTGCTGGCCTCTAGGGGCCTTGTTTTATTTTCAATAAAACTGTGTTTTTTACTTCATACCCTGGTCTGAGTGTCAGAAAACCGTAACACTGGGACACATTAAGCTTTCAAAACGTTGATATTTATTCATGATATTTGGATAGGGCATGAGAAAGCCGTCTTGGGCTTTGCAGTCAGAGGATGGACCTTAGGTGTTAGCTCAGCTCAACAAAGTCAACTTGACCAACAGCTTTTGGCTTAGAGATCAAAGAGTAGCTGTGTACCATTCCATTCTTGTACTGCCCAGAGATAGCAGTTCTGGATTTGGACTGGAAAGGTGCAGGACAAGCTCCAGTGCCTTTTGAAGATGGAGTATGGGAAATATTTTATGAAAACCAATATGTTGTAGGGCTTTTCCTACTAAGTAAAACAAGGTTCACTTCCACTGCTGTCAGTTGATTTATTCAGATGTTGTGAGGCTGCAAGTTCCATTGAGAACTGCAATCATCAGTGCAGTGGAGTAACAATAGGGGTCGCACCTGCAAACAGGCCCATGACTCCAGGGGCCCAGTCAAACCCTTCAACCCCCCCGCCCGGCACCACAGACCTCTAGCAGCTGAGCTCTCCCTCGTCTGCACTCTACTAATGCAGGGCGCTGGGTGATGACATGACATGTCATCTCCCAGCGCTCTGCATTACTGAAGAGAGGACCGGCGGGAGCTCCAGCTCTTAATAGAGGTCTGTGCCGAAGGAGGCACAGACCTCTCCTGTCACACCGCTGGACCACCAGGAAGGTAGGAGATGGACACTGGGAGCAATGTGGAGAGTTGGGGGCAATGTGGAGAGGTGGATATTTGGGGCAATGTGGACAGTTGGGGGCAATGTGGAGAGGTGGATATTGTGGGCAATGTGGAGAGTTGGAGGCAATGTGGAGAGGTGGACACAGGGGGCAATGTGGAGATACCCAGTGGGGGCAATGTGGTCAGGGGGGCCCATGGCAATTTTTGCACCAGGGCCCGATGACTTCTAGTTATGCCTCTGAATCAGTGGCTCCCCTTTCCCATAGAAATCAGTAGAATAATTGTCTTAAAGGAATAGTAAACTTTTTATATATATATTGTAGGGTGTTTTCTGTTGAGTAAAATAAGCTCTCTTGCACTGCTGAGAGATGCATATTTCCAAAGTTATTACAGTTTAAACCCGTGTTTTTTTACATTAACAGTGCCCTCTAGTGGTCAAATTCCAATTAGTTATTCTGTTACGTTATAATGGAGAGTAAAGTCAGTGACATACAGTTCTCCTTAGAATGTGATAGAAACTATCTAGTCACTTCCTGTCAGTTATAACTTTCAGGAAGTAAATGCACAGTAAATTCACTTCCTGATTATTTGAACTGTTATAAATCTTGAGTAAAACAAGTATCCTTGTTTTACTCAGCAGAAAAAGTTTTATAACATATAGGTTCTCATAAAAAAGGTTTACTGCTCCTTTAACAACAGGTGAACTGTATGGACATCAGATGACAAATCTCAGTTTAAAGCATAGTAGCTTTGGAATGGGAGTTCCCTTATTTTACTCAGCAGGAAAAGCTGTCACTTTTTTTCATAAAAGAGTATAAATCTACTTTAAGTCTGTTGTGTGTATTTATAGAAAACTAATAGGGCTAGATTCTGTTGCAGGTGATAAAAGTTAACACCTATTTTATCAAATATGTTCCTATTGAAGTTTATGGGGAAACCTGGAGATAAAAGCAGTGATAAAATTAACACCTGCAATAGAATTTAGCCCCTAAAGCGATGTACGTCTACCTAACTATTTTCCAACAAAAGTACCCTATGTGCCGCATCTCTAACATGTCTCACATATTCCTTGAACACAGGAATTGAATAGGATAAAGATTTTTTTGGATTGTTCATTAAGATGACTGGGGATTTGTTATTTGTGGTCTTGTGTAAATACTGTTATTTATTGCTGATGGAAATATATTTGTCATTTGCTTTTAGTTTCCATTATTTTCCATTAATTGTTAACCATTTGAGTGCCAGGTGGGTGCACAAAACATTGCTTAGCAATGCATTGTGTATCCCTCTGACATTCAAAGGGTTAAATGTGATATTTAACCCCCCCAGACCCCCATATCAAGGGATATGTAACTCTTTAAATGCTTGTTTACACAACCAATAGAACTGCAGCATCCCCTTTCTAACCACTTCTAACCTAACTCTAACAGCTGTGTCCAGCCCCCTTCCAGCGGATGGGTTCAGTTTCTGACCTCCATAGCTAATATGAGCTGTCTTAAGGCTGTACAACGCAGTTGATAAGTGTTGATAACTTTTGTAATAGATTCCCATTGAAGTCTATGACAAATTGTAGAAAAAATACTTGATAAGATTATCAACTACAATGGAATCCAGGCCTAAGACAACTCCCATAGGAGCTGACTTAGATTGTTACTATTTAATTCTAGGTAACAGGTCCACTTAAAGTGACACAGTAATTAACTCCTTGATGACCCGAGGAGTGTGCAATGCTACACTCCAACCCTTCCAATTCAATTCAGTTTGTGATTTTTGCTTGACTGATTTATTTTTTTCCTGCAAATGAAAATCACTGTCAGTCTGTACCAAAGTTGTTAAAACTCGCTTGTTCACCAAAGGACATTTGCTGACCTAGTAAGACTGAAAAGAGTCTGCACTTCTCTTGAAGAAACAAGCAGGGGCTCCCATAACAAAACTTCAAAAGCTTCATTAGGACTTCATAAAAATCAACTGACCTGACCTTCTCACAGAGGAATCTGATGCCAGTAACCTTAACTCCTTGGATGGGAAAATCATAGCAATGCACTGGAGAATGGCGATGTCATATACATGTCATAATACACTATGTTCAAATGAAATCTTCAGTAATTCTGAGGCAAACCAACTGCACCATGGGGAAGGAATACCTACCCTCTCCCCATGATTTTAAAAAGGGCTTAACTGGTGTACTTGGTTTACCCCAGAACAACTTTATCATTTTTTTGATAACAGAGGTCCCAGTAGGAGATGATCAGGGTCCCAGTAAGCACATAAATTGGAAAGAGCATACTTTGAAAACAGTCAGATTATGGACATGTTGGCTGGACCCTTTAAGATGTTTTGTCCATATCAGCTGCATCCCCACCTACCCTAAAATTTGTGCCCTATGCTGACTTATACCCACAAATATTGTTATTAAACATATATAGTATATTTAAAACAACTTGTATTGAGACTTTTTCATTAATGAACGCAATGACGTTCTTAAATCTGCATCTTGTTACTTAAAGGAGCAGTAAACTTTTTTATATATAAAAATGTATACCATAGGACTTTTCCTGTTGAGCAAAACAAGGGTACTCCCACTGCTGAGAGATCTATAATTTTAGAGTTATTAAAGTTTAAGTCTTGGTTGTATGACTTAACAATGCCCCCTAGGAAACTGTTGAGTAATGCTGCCAGTTTGAACTTTCAGGAAGTAATGGGGAACAGTCTGAACAGTTAAAACTTTTGAATTAAATGCCACTTTATGCGGAACAGATCTTGCAAAACAAATCTTTTGAGTTACTATGAAGAATTTTGTAGCAACCTAGATAATGGTAAAGCAGTAGATGTCGTTTATCTACATTTTGCAAAGGCATTTGATACAATGCCACACAGGAGGCTGGGGTATACAATAATTGAAACTGGGGCTAGGGGAAACCTTTGTTGTAAATTCTAAATTTCTTGTAAATTCTTGTTGTAAAATTGAGAGTGGGATATTTCAGGGTTCAGTACTTGGTCCTCTGCTTTTTAACATGTTTATAAATATCCTGGAAATAGGTGTAGAAAGCAACATTTAAAATAATTGCACTAAATTCAGGGTGATAATATCAGAGCTGGGTGTTTGTTCTCTACAGAGGGATTTACATAAAATGGCAGATTGAACAAACAAACGGAATATGAAGTTTAATATGAGGAAATGTAAAGTTATGCATTCGGGAAGATAAAATCTCAATGTTGCTTATGAACTTAAAATGATAGTAAGGTCTAGTTAAAATGATTTTGCCAAGTCTTCTGTATATTAATACTAATATATTGCACTATATTTAAGTCCTTACTTTATTGTAGTTCAAAAGTTATTCAGCTCTAAAGATCCTCCATCCATCCCTTTCTGACTGTCTCCCTCTGTATCTCTAATCGGGTCGTGCGACCCAACAGTTGCCGCAAGGGACAAACTTCATTGACGAAGGAGGGCAGGATTTCCCTTTGCTTACTGAAGTTTGTCCCTCGCTGCAGCCGTCCAGACCAGACTGCAGCTTCTGTTGTGACGTAGCCAGAAGGGGCGGGCGGTAGATCTTTATCTCCTCATAACTTTTAAACTACAATAAAGTAAGGACTTAAATATAGCACAATATGTTAGTATTGATTTAAAGAAGACGTAGCAAAAACATTTTAACTAGACATTACTAACTCTTTAATGGAATAATTTTCGAAGAAAAAACCTGGTTTATTTACTCTAGAGAAAAAGTGACTGAGAGGAGATCTTGTTACAATGTATAAGTATATGCAAGCTGAATACAAAGATATCTCTAGTGAGCTTTTCATTTCAAGGCCTGATCAAATAACTAGATGCTACCCCTGAAGGTTAGAGGAAAGGAGGTTTCAACTTCAGAAGATAAAGGGTTTTTTTACAGCAAAGTCGGTCAAATTGTGGAATTCCTTTCCCAAGCATTTGGTAATGGCAGATACAATGGTCCAGAAATGCACCTCTTTACAATAGCTTATTGCATTCCATCCTTGATTGCTAAAGACGTCTCCAGCATATAATAAACCAATGTTTGAAATAACTCTCTTGTGGATCCAGTGAATCACAAAGACAACCTAACACAAAATCTGGGCCTGTTATGGGCTGCTGCACCTAGCCCTGCAACTTCACCAACCCTGAGATGTAACCTGGGTGCCAGATGGGAAGATCAAAAATATCTCTCCTGACTGGTCAACAGAGGTCTGTGCTTCCAGCTACACAGACCTCTATATCCAGTTACAGCAAAGTCTCTGGCACCCTTTTGTATTATTGGTCAGTGTGAGGACCATGAGGGAGCTGGTTAATGAGTTCTATGCAGAAGAAGGTGCAGACCTCTTGTTCCAAATGCCACTAAACCACAAGGGATGAGGGCCCTTCTTTGTCAGCAAACATAGGCAAGTAGAAGTGGGTCTCATGAGAGAGAGAAGGTAAAAGAGAGAGAGAAGGGGGGTGGGAGTCTTGGGGAGATATGGGGGTGTTGGACTGGGAAAGAGAGAGAGAGAGAGAGAGGGAGAAGATACAGAGGAGAAAAGACTAGGAATAGAGAAAGTGGAAAAAAACTGGGCAAGGAAGGGGGAAGACTGCAAGAGAGAGGTTCAGGAAACTGTAGAAGAGGCATATAATTGGTTCAATGATTACAAGTGGACAATGGAACAAGGTTGGGGTGTCAGTGTGTATGTGGTTCTGTGACTACTATTGGACACTGGGACAAAGCTGCTTTTGTGATTACCAGTGGAACAAGGGTGGGATACCATACAGTGTATGTGTAACATTGAGACTACCAGTGCACATTAGAACAAGGCAGGGGTGCAGGGTATTTGTGGTTCTGTGACTAATAGTGCACAGTAGAACAAGGATGGGATGTCTGTGTATTTGTTCACAGAGGGACACGGATGGATAGAGAAGGAGGGGTACTGGGGGGGGAGAAAGGATAAAAAAAAATTCTAGATGGGAGAGAGAAAGGGGGGCTAGGGTTGGGAGGAAGAAAAAGAAAAAGAGAAGAAGACAGAGGGACAGGATTGGGGAGAGAAATAGGGGATAAAAGACCTGGGGAGAGGGGAAAAAGACTAGCGGTGGAGGAGCAAATAGTGTTATGTGATGGTCTATTGTCATGTTGCTCTCATATAATTGACTCACGTAGTGGCAATTGTCCTGCTGATCTCCTTTAATGGTAATTGCCCTGCCGGTCTCCTGCAATGGCATATTGCCCTGCTGGTCTCCTTTAAGGGTAATTGCCCTATTCATCTCATGCAATGGAGTATTGCGATGCTGGTCTCCTGCAATGATGCATCGCCAGGCTGCTTTCCTTCAATGGTGTATTGCCCTGCTGCTCTCCTTTAATGGTATAGTGTCCTCTGGTGTTCTTTACGCATAACTACCCTATTCATCTCATGCAATGATGTATTGCCTTCTAGTCTCCTGTAATGGTGAATTTCCCTCTGCGTCACAAGTAATGGTAATTGCCCTGCTCTTGTCATGTAATGATATTGCCATGCTAGTCTCATGTAATGGTTTAGGGGAGAGAGAGAGAGAGAGAGAGAGAGAGAGAGAGAGAGAGAGTGTGTGTGTGTGTGTGTGTGTGTGTGTGTGTGTGTGTGTGTGTGAGCATCAACCCATCTTGTTTTTGTTCTTCTTCTTGGATGTTTAGTATTGAGTTGAATCCATTCCAAAACTCGTTTGTTCCATCTGCTGTCAAGTCTTCTTTCTATGTGACCTGCCCATTTCCATTTTAGGCCATTTATTCTTTCAATAATGTCATAAACCTTTGTTTGTTGATGTATCCATGCACACATTTTTTGTCTCTTTATGTTCAAAATCCCACATTGCATACTGCGTAACACAAAAAAAAAAAAAAAAAAAAAAAAAAAAAAAAAATATATATATATATATATATATATATATATATATATATATATATATATATAAATGTACTCAGCCTGGGAATCCCTGGTTGCATTGCATTGCATTGTGCAGCTGCTGCATTCAGCCGGCAACGCTGCAATACAAAAGTAAAAAAGAAAGAAGAAGCAGCGCTCCGCAAAAACTATAAATAAATAATTAAATAAATGTATCCTCACTGTGTGATGTAAAAAGGCTTTGCTTTGGGTGCTGCTCCGTCTCAGGTGTCCGCAGTAACACCTCACGTATATCTGGATAATACACAAAAATAAAAAAGAAAGAAAGACAAGCGCAACCTCTAAGTGTAGTAATACAGGAAAAAATCAAAGTCCCGCCAGATGTGAGTATACTCACAGAATTACTTCTTGTTAGTATTGCCCATAGGAAAATACTGGATGTCAAGGCGCCGTCAGCGTATCGTTGAGAAAGCTGTCAACAATGTATCAGGACGTCCTCCCCGGACACAAAGGACTGCCGATAGTTCTGAGGGAAGCAGCAGATACTCTTCGGCTGTTCCACAAAGGGCATAGAACATATAGTATCCAATTCCACTCCGCAGTTAGGAAATACCAAATCCAAAGTGTAAAGTAAAACAGTTTATTGAGAAAATCTCCCAAACTTTCCCTACGCGTTTCATAAAGCTCTCTTTACTTCATCAGGGGAATGATGAAGTAAAGAGAGCTATGTTCTATGCTCTTTGTGGAACAGCCGAAGAGTATCTGCTGCTTCCCTCAGAACTATCGGCAGTCCTTTGTGTCCGGGGAGGACGTCCTGATACATTGTTGACAGCTTTCTCAACGATACGCTGACGGCGCCTTGACATCCAGTATTTTCCTATGGGCAATACTAACAAGAAGTAATTCTGTGAGTATACTCACATCTGGCGGGACTTTGATTTTTTCCTGTATTACTACACTTAGAGGTTGCGCTTGTCTTTCTTTCTTTTTTAACGCTGCAATACAGCTATCCTTCGGGTACCGGTTGCTTAGCAACCGACCGCATGGGTTCTGGTGATGTCAAAACCTCCGTTGAACTCCGGAGAACGCCACGGGTTTGTGTTGCAGTGATGGGGATTGGTGAGTTTACCCCTCTTCTTCTTTATAAACGCTTGTTTTGTGTATATGCACCCTTTTGCCCTGACGAAGGTCCTATATAGGACCGAAAACGTGTGGCTCTGCATGATGCTACAATAAAGAATCTTTCATTTTGATCTCAAGAAGTGTGCTGTCTCTTGCTGAAACCAGGGATTCCCAGGCTGAGTACATTTATATTACTATATCTAGGGGACATGCACCTTTGCCATTTAAACATTATTGAAGATTGAATTTAGCATAGTGTGTGCCATTGCCTTATACTTGTATATATACATGCACAATCTCTCTCACACACACACACACACTCACACAAGCATATATGTTTAGTTAAATAACAAAGTAGTTGTTGAATACTTTCTTTTCATTTATTTGGGAAAAAAAATCTCCCTTACATTGTAATGCGTTACACACACTGGTCCATAAGGAGTTAAGAAATGTTTAGTACTGGCACTTAGCCCTATGAAAAAAAAAATTTCCCATGTTTCTCTTAGCTGTAGATCTGAGAGGTGGCTGCTTCTTGATCCTGCAGCTAAACATCATATCATCACACTTAGGACCAGTTGTATCATCGCAATGCTTGGCATCAAGGATAAGATGTAGCCACTACTTGGGTCTGAATGTAAGAGATGCATGGGAAACATCTTCCTATAAAGTGTATAAGCTCCAGCTCTGATCAGTTATTAAATGAAGCACAAAAATCATTTGTGCAGTGCTGGCATAGAGCTTATCTATTAAATATACCTTTATAATCCTAATATGACACACAATATGGGTTATGTCCTAATATGATTACACTCTAAACCAGGCCCTGGAAATTATTCTCAGCTCTATGCCATCCTAATGTCAATATACTAATTTACGTAACCCTATAGTCCTCCTCTTACACCAAAGTGAGGGTAATGGGGGAAAGAACAGACACTCTGGGGCATTCTGTTCTTCTGTAAGTTGTTTTACATTGTGTATATAACATGGCGAAACTGTGTAACTTTGTGTTATGGGAGATATTCTAGGGCTTGCTGGCAGATGGCAGAGTGTATGTACCTGTATGCACTAGAGACCCTGTTGCAGAACATTGTTTGGGCCCCCAATTCATGTCAAACTGCTAAAAATCCTAGTCTATTGTCAGCATTTAAAATGGTCCTCTAAATTTGTCTGGGCCCCAGGGATTTGCACCTGCTGCACCAATGGTAATTTAATTCCTGAATCAAACCCCAAAGTGTAGTCACTGATTTTGGATGCCAACGTCAGTAGATGTGTGGGATTATGAAATAGCATAGAATTCTGTGTCAGCCTAATTAACCACACACTGAGACTAATGTAGAAAGAGGAAATGGAGTCATTCTGGAATAAACCAGCTGTATCATAAGGGACATAAAAATCCTAATATTCTAATTGATTTAAATACTGACAATAAAAATACGAACAACAAAA
Organism: Rhinophrynus dorsalis; assembly: GCA_037306005.1. NCBI lineage: Eukaryota > Metazoa > Chordata > Amphibia > Anura > Rhinophrynidae > Rhinophrynus > Rhinophrynus dorsalis. The sequence goes on from CM074719.1 coordinate 124,121,654, forward strand.
ATGGGGGCACTTGAGTATTATTGAACTGTGTTCTCAAATACACAGGCATATACACGTCAGGAGATCTTAGCCCTCCCCTGTTTGAGCTCATACTGGTATCGCAATGATCAATTGTTGATTAAAAATAATATTTTATTAATATAAAACAAGTGCAAATAAAGTCTGTACAGTCGACACGTTTCGAGGTCCATCAGACCTTTTCTTCAAATCACAGACTCACAATAAGAGCTGGCCAGCACAAATAGCTCCATCTTTATGAGGTACATATTACCCCATTGACCAATTGTATCTAGCGATCAATGAAGAAATTAACCAACAAGTTTACAATTTTAAACAGCCAATTGCAAACATATGAAGGATATTATATGTAACAAATCTATATTGATTAGATATTTTGGAATTCATCAATGTATAAGGATTCATCCAATTAGGATAACTGGGGGGGGGGTTTAAACCCTTGAATGCTAGAGACATCTCTCAACTCATTGAGAAGCAATGTGTTGGCACCCTTTCTGGCATTCAGTCAGCGGAATGTTTATTTTTCTCCTGTGATGCAGTTGTTTTGCCCCAGATTTACTCTAGTTCTTAATTCACCTTCCCCAGCTGTTCTCAGTGAAGAGATGGCTGGGGGCGTAATTTTGATTATAGTGGCCAGAAGCCTCAGTGGACACTCCTGTCAAAAATCACTAAAGAGACTTTGCTTGGTCAGTGATATTGTCAGAAATGGCCAGGGAGAAGAATTCCTGGCTACTCCTGACAATATCACTGCTGTGCCTGCCACCTCCCCTGTGTCATGCCGGTACCTACCACCACCTTTCCTGTTTCTATCCCTGTCCCCTTCCCTTCTCCCATCATCACGCTCCCTTGTATCTCCTTCTCTGCCATCATCATTACCTTCCCTGTGTCCGCGTCCCTGCTGCTGTCATCACCCTCCCATCATCATACCCTTCTTACTGGGTTTGGCATCTGTACATATACCCCTCCCACTCTGGTTAAGCAGTCTCTTTCTATATCTCCTGGTACTACTGGGTCCATTGCAAAAATAAACTACTTCCAGTAACTTTGCTGGAAGTAGTTTAATTTCACCATGGACCCAGAGCTCCACCAGGAGAGAAACCACACAGGTGCCACAACCAAAGCTGGGGGAAGGGCAAAATCACAGGCTGTACTTAACAGTGGAACAAAATTGGGTTGTTAGGCAGTGATGTGGGGTTCTGTGGCTACCTGTGGAACAAGACTGGAGTGGCAGACAGTGTACTTGTACACTGTGGCTACCAATGGAACAAGACTGTGGTGTCAGGCACTGTAGTGCGGTACTGTGTCCAGCAGTGGAACAAGGTTGGCGTGTCAGGCAGCAGAACGAAGCTGGGGAGTTAGGGATTGTCACTCAATGTCTCTCAGCTATTTCATCATGGATGGCCCACCGCCATTTTAAACTTAATATGGCTAAGACGTAGCTGGTTGTGTTTCCTCCTAAAACCCATCCACCAACCCACCTTCTCCATCACAACAGAGAACTTTGCCATACACTCAGTATCCAAAACGATGTCTTGGGGTCATACTTGATTCTAAATTAACTTTCTTCCCCCAAGCTGTCACCAGAACATGTCGCTTCTTCCTAAAACATATTCCAAAATACGTCCTTTCCTCTGCATGTCAGCTGCAAAAACTCTGTCTCAGGCACTCATTCTCTCTAGACTTGACTACTACAACATTCTACTCTTTGGTCTTCCTGCTTCTCATCTTTCTCCACTTCAATCTTATCAATTCAGCCCCAAGAATCACTACCTTTGCTCCCAGATACCTTCCCTCTCATCTCCTCCTGAAAGCCCTCAATTGGCTGCCTATAAAGTATCATATTTCTTACAAGATTCTCCTCCTCTCCTGTAAGTCTCTCTTTTCTTCAGCACCCCCTTACATTTCTGCTCTTATCTCCCACTACACCCCTTCCCGTCCCCTACGGTCTTCTAAAGGGTTCTTCCTGTCCGCTCTCTACACAGCTCGAGCCATCTCTCGGCTACAGTCTTTCTCACTGGCTGCCCCAGTGAATCTTTCTCACCGGCTGTCCTTCCTATCACCTTCCTATCACCATTCGCCAATCATCCACACTCATCACTTTCAAGCATTTCCTCAAAACCCACCTGCTCAAGGATGCATTTCAATAGCAATATCCTCCTCTAGCACACCACTTCCTTCACCACACCTTGTCCTTGCAATTATAATCATCCTCCTACTGTCTCTGTATGTTGTCAAGAATTCTATTTAGATTGTAAGCTCCTTGGGGCAGGGTCACTTTCCCAGTGTATGATTCCCTTGCTGTACTTACCCCCACAAATAATGCAATTATCACACTTTAGCTTAATGCTCTTAACCCAGTTCTGTATTTTTGTATTCTATTATTTCAACATCTGTTAAGCGCTGTGTACATGTATGGCACTATATGTTACGGTTGGCAAGCAAGACAAGGAGTCAGATGGTATAGTAAAGATCACCTTTATTAGAATAATAATAACAGTAATGCAAAAAGATAAATAACAGGCAGAGGGTGACCGAAGAGACTACGACTCTATAAGAAATAGGAGTCTGCCAAAAGATCCACCACTACTGTTAGAGACTAGGCCTCAGCCCTCTGTAGTCTCTGTATATGAAGAAACGCCCAACGGACTAGCACTGACTCAGCCTTCAGTCAGTCTTGGAGAGATGTCTCCAATAATGAACGCAACCCAGGAGACTACTGACTCACGCTTGCAGTCAGAAAGATAGGAGTCTGATAGAGCCCAGGTCTGCACTAGGATGGAAGTCTGTGGAGTGGGAGCCAATACACATAGGAAACAGACAGAGCCCTTAGTCAGCACCATCTAGGATAGTCAGACAGGCCAGGTCATACACGGAGCAGGTAGTCATCCAGAGCCACAGGTTTGCACCAGATAGGATATCCACTGAAGCGATGGTAGTCTGGATGCGCAGTGAACAGAGCCCCAGGTCAACACCAGGATGGGTAGTCAGACAAGCCAGGTCATACACGGAGTAGGTAGTCAGCCAGAGCCACAGGTTTGCACCAGATAGGATATACACTAAAGCGTTGGTATGCTGGATGCACAGTGGACAGAGCCCCAGGTCAACACCAGGATGAGTAGTCAGACAAGCCAGGTCATACATGGAGCGGGTAGTCAGCCAGAGCCACAGGTTTGCACCAGAAAGGATGTCTAAGCCAAATCGGAATGCTCACAGAGAATTTTCAGACAGAGCCACAGGTCAACACCAGGATGGATGGACAGACAAGCGGGGTCATACACAGGAATCAGGAATACAAATCAATGAACTGCTCAGAACAACAACATAAGGGTAACGGATATACAGGCCCATAGAGGTTTATAAAGGAGCAGGAGATGGCAGGACCAATTACGTCCTCCAGGCTGGGACTATAACAGGCATCCAGGCAAATGCCTGATTCAATGCTGCCAATAACAAGGAACCAGACTAGGCCGCAGGCAGAGAGGGACACGGCTAGGGATGTCGGAACGTCAGTCCAGAACCCTGCTCCCAGACGAATGGCTCAGGCCGAGGTAAGGCACTGTGACACTATATAAATAAGGATACATAGATACATGTAGTGTAGTGTAGTAGTTTGGTTACCACTGGAACAAGGCTGGGGTGTCAGTATGTATTTACATATGGGAGGCAATAGGAACGAGTTGGAGAGTAAATGTATTCTGGGATTTTGTAGTTGTGAGTTCATAGGATTGCCTATTTCCCAAACTGAAAAACCCCACAACCTTATTGCAACTGTTCTGAAGCTTGGCTCTATGCCCAGAATTTAAAAATACAATGCTTCAATCTCATAGATGCCTCAGACTCCTAGTTCAGCATGTGCACAGACTAAAACAGGAATTAGCAATATATGACTCTACAGCTGTTGTATTTCAGTTCCCAACATCCTCAGAATAACATACAAACACACACAGACTCACAGAAACACACCCACAGACACAAAGACACATGCACATTCATACACACACACACATGCACATATAAACATACATACACATTCACATAAACACGAAAAATAAATATGCATGTTGCAATGGACTTCTTTGCTACCAGCAGTTATCAGAAGTTGTAGTCCAGCACCAGTTGGGGAGCTGCAGGTTGCTCAATGACTAATGTACTGAAGTAATAAAGGTGCCTTGCCCCTCCCATTCTCTTCCCAGGACCCTCGGAAGAGGAGGGGAGGGGCAAGTCACTTTGTGTTACTAACAGTACATCACCTGGAAAACATGTGGCACCCTATCTAATATTGTTCTACGACTCTCCCATTATCTTTAGTCCTCCAGTTTCTGGCTGCTGATGATGGGAGTTGTAGTCTAATACCAGCTGGAGAGCCATACCTGATTTATCACATGATTTAAATGTTCTTAGAAGTGATAGTTCAAGCATGGTTATACCCTCACCCTAAATTAGTCCGCAGATTCCCTTCTTTTACCTCAATATTCTATAATTAGGGAGGGGACTTTAACACCTTAATTACCACGTGGCCTGGGGGTGGGCAGCTCTAGAGGTCCACAGCACTTTTTTTTTTTTTTTTTACATAAATGTATTCTGGGAACGCGGAGCAGTGTGCAGCCTCGCTGTGATCCCAGAATTCCATGACGTGCCAGGACCGGCCCTTAACGCGCAAACACTGTTGGCGGTCCACGTCATCGGTCGTTAAGAGGCTAAGAAGTACAGTCAACCAGTGAGAGAGAGAGTGAGAGGTGTGAATCTATGTGTGTTTATATGAGTATGTGTGTATGTGTATATGTATATGTATGTACGTGTATTTATGTGTGTATGTATGCATGTGTATGAAGTGCCGGAGGGAGATTGCGGTCGCCAGTCGTAGGGGTCGCAGTTGCGACTCCTGCAGTCCCTATTTATGCCACTGATACCTGCGAACTTTTAAAATGAGCTTTGGAGACCTCTCTAGAGTTTATGGGGTTAAAAGTCCACTTTAAATAATTCGGAATTTGGGGAATTTTTATTTGCCCCATGAAGCAATTGGTGTGCGCCATGACTGTACATCTTTTGCTGTCTACATAAGTTTCTAAAGATGCAATTAATCCTTTGAGTGCCAGAGGGGTACACAATGCTCTGCAATGCATTATGTACCCCTCTGCCACTGAAACGATTAAATATGCTATTGTGGAGCAATTTTAGAGCAAAAGCAACTGTCCCATGGAGACAAAAACATTCCCCAAAACTCTCACTGTTTTAAATGGAGATTTTAAACCAGTGAATGATAGAGAAGTCTCTTGTGCATTGCAATGCTCTGGATACCTCTCTAACATTCAAGGGGTTAACAGCCCCATTTAAGCCATTAGGAATTTTCATTTCTCCCCCATGGTGCACTTGGTTAGCTCCTGAATTGCACCCTAAGAGCCTTATTCCTCAGGATAAAGAGGTGCAATTCTGGAGCCGACCAGCTGCACCAGAGAAAATTCTACCAAATCCCATTGATTTAAATGTGATGTTTTGCATTGCTTTGGGGACCTCTCTGGCATTCAAAGGGTGAAAATTCCCATTTTAATCAGTAATAATGCACACCCCTTCATGGTTCATTTGGTGTACTCAAGAACTGCACCTCATTAGCTTAACCGTTTGAGTGCAATGGTTGCGTACCCCTCTGACACTCAAAGGGTTCATGAATAAGGCCCATAGACAGAGCATAACATTCATGAGTTTAACGGTAGAAATCCATAAGGATGGTGAAGAAAGAAGGTTAGATGTTTCTTCTATGTTAATTAAGTATACTTCCCTTTATAGTCCATTGTTAATGCTATGTGATCCCCATGTAAAGGGGATCTCTCACCCCTATACAAGTTAGGCTTATTAGGTAGAGTATATAGCGATGATATTTAAAATGTTTTTTTTTTTTTTTAAACGCTATATGGGCTAAAATTATTGCTTACAGTGTGCCTTGTACCCTACTTCCGCATACACTGCTCTTGCTGCAGTTTGCCGCTCTGTCTCTGGTCCCTTCCCACTACCCATCTAGCCAATAAGACCACTCCAGCTTACAGACAGAAAGCCTCTGTCATCAGAGGAGGCTGGGTAGTGGGAAGGGAGCAGAGGCAGAGCGGCAATAGGGTGCAGGCACTCTGTAACCAATAATTTTGGCACAAAACATTTAAAAAAATAAATAACGTTTTAAACATTATCGCTATATACTCTACCTAATAAGCCTAACTTGTATAGGGGTGAGAGATCCCCTTTAATGTAAGGACTCTCTGCTTCATAGATCATAGTCAGACTTGAGCCTTGCAGTGTGTTCATGTGATGTATGTCCCATACATGCAACAGAGCTAGAGATGTGCTGGTGAGCTCCTCGTTCTTGTTGTTGTCTCTTATCAGTTGGCAACAAGAGAACAATCATCTTATCTGACATTTCCAATGTATCCTGTTTGCAGGCCTCTAAAACTTCCATAAACAACCGGGGCTGCTGTGGCCTGGGGAAAACACTGATATTTTTGTTTGGTCTTATTTATTTTCATTTGTCCTATGTTTTTATGCCCCTACAAAATCATTGATACAACAAATATAATAAAAACATTAGTTTCTTCAGTTCTCATCAGTTCATTTCTGGGTCAGTGGATATTTTTAACTTCTTAAATGCCAGAGGATATTTCATATGCTTTATTTGCTATGAAGAGCCCAAATCAATGGTTCAACTCTTCAGTCGATCATTTAAAGGTGCAGCAATGTTTCATTACAAAAGAAAAGTATATGCTGTACTAAGTTTATGCTTAGTAAAGCAAGATACTTGCAATGCTGGGAGCTGGTTAATTAAAAAATTGTGTTTTTAATGCAATTTCCTATTGTGGCCATCAGGTGGCACTGTGCCTATCATTTACTACGGAGAACTATAGTCTCCCAGCTGTAAGAGTACTCTTGATTTACTCAAAAGGGAAACCAAATAGTCTGTTCCTATTAACGCTTTATTGATCCTTTACACCAGTGGTTCACAACATTTTTCACATAATCTCCTCTCCTCAATTTTCTTCACCACCTACAGTCTAGATCAGAGGTTCTCAACCCGTGCCCTCAATGGCCACTAACAGGCCAGGACTTAGGAATTTCCCTGCTAGAACACAAATGAGTTGATCAGAGGCCCAGTCATATTGATTAATTCGCCTGTGCTCTTATAAGGAAATTCTCAAATCCTGGTCTGTTAATGGCCACTGAGGGCACGGGTTGAGAACCACTGTTCTCGATTCTACTCACAACACGTCACTGAACCTGCATTTAGGGTTGCCACCTTTTCTTCAAAAAAATACCGGCCATGGCATTCCCTCCATAGACTTAACATTGGACAGAAGCCAATTGTTTTACCGCCCTGCCGGTAAAATACCTACTGGGTGGCAACCCTACCTGCATTAACAACATGAACCAGATACTACTCATATCTAAATCCAGGCAACGTTTCTCCTGAGTAATTCTCATTTACGTCTCAGCAGCATTTGACACAACAGCTTCACTTAGAAATCCTCTACACCACTGGTCACTGTGACTCAGCACTGTTCTTACAGACAAAACTTCCCTTTCTCATTTAATAGCACCAGCTCCTCTCCCCTAGCTGTTGCTACTGGTGTACCCTAAGGCTTATCCCTCAACTGTCTGTTGTTCTCTGTCTACACTTCATCCACTGGTAATCTAATCCTTATGGACACCTCTATGCCGACTATGATATTTAAATTTACTTTTCCTCCCCTCAACAGTCTCCCTACTTACTAATGCATGTCACCAACTGTCTACCTGCAATTTCTCCTGCATGTACCTCTGTTTCTTAAAGGTGACCATTTCTAAAACAGAAAGTATTCTCTCCTTTTGCAACTTCTGCTATATCTGGTTTCATCAGCAACTCCTTCATAACACCAACATCCCAGGGCTTCCTAGCTGTCACCTTTAACTGAGCCCTCTCGTTCATTCCTCACATCCAATCGTTCACAAAATACTATTGCTTTCATCTTTGGAACATCTTTAAACTACAACCTTGCATCATGAAGGATGCTACCAAGATACTAGTTCTCTCCCTCACCATATGACTCCTTGACAACTGCAACCCACTAATAATTGGGCTTCCCCTCCAGAGGCTGCCATCTCACTAACCTCTCTGCTTCTGCTGCCCCACCCTGCTAAGCTCTACATGCCCTCCCTATAGCCTCTAAGAACAGACAAAAAATACACTTCCATACAAATCCATTCACAAATCTGTTCTCTCCAAATATCCATTCTCATTTTCAAGTATTTGTTAAGCCGCCCTTTACTCACTGACAAAAATCTCCTACTCTCCTCCTGCCTCAAAAACTCCTCTCGCTCACTTTTCCAAGATTATTCAAGAGCTGCCCCATCTTTGGATCTTACCACCCCACTCTCTCAGACTCTCGCCGAGATTCTCAACCTTCAAAAGCTCTCTAACAACTAAACTCTTTAGAGAAGCCTACCCATGCCACTTAATATCTTTCTTTATCTGTCTCTCTTAGCTCTCATAAGCACTTAATATATTTCTACAAGCCAATATACATATGTTCTGCGTACAAGTTGTCTTTTTTACCAGTCTTTCCCAAACTTCAAATTATAATTACATTCTTGCAATATGAATACTGTTCATTTACATAGCAACTATGAAAGTTGGTACTCAAAACATGCCTTGCTTCACCGTGCAAAAGCCATCCGTAGGGGGAATTCCCCCCTGTCTAGGGATCATTGTTTTACCCCTTGGCTGCTGGTGATGTTTCTACCATAATGCACTGGCAATTCCCATAGCATCCAAGGAGTTAAAGGGGCAGTATACCCTAGTTATGAAAAAATATGCTGTAGGGCTTTTGCAGGCTGGTGGCTCTGCTGCTGTTACACAATAGTGCTCCCACTCAACAATCTTATCACTTAGTAGTAATGATAAAATCAAATCTATATTAATATATCAACATGCCATATTCAGTCCCCAGACATCACAGCTTGTCCAGAAAGAGGCTGTAACCCCAACTTTGTAGTTACTGCACAGGAAAAAGGACAAGCAAAAATAGAACAGAAATCATTTTCTGATGAATATACATAAATTCTTAATCTGCTCTTAGCAGAAGGATTCTCTCATTTCTCTCTCAAGCTGGTCTAGCCTCTCAGTTGGAAAAACAGGCCATGGTTTACTCTCCAAGCTTTTGAAGATACCCTGGCTTTCTAGGCCTTGCCTCTCCCTTAACCTCATCGTTCTCTAGTCAACTCTTCATGTTTCTACCATAGGCTGACCATATGTACCGTTTTAAAAGGAACAGTACCGTTTTTTTTCATATTTCCAGACCGTCCCTTCTTTTTAGTATAAATGTCAATTTTGTCCCGTTTTTTAATATAACATATATAGTTTTTAATTTTTTGTATAAAACTGAACACGACTTGTTTATTTCTCATAACATAAAGTAAATTGGACCTTCCTTTCTTCACACTAGTGGGTTTACTGTACACACTGATTACCATAGAGTCTTATGACTTGAGTGACTCATAACTAAGACTCTCAAGTCTATGGTAAATTACCATAGAGTCTCTTAGACAGTGATATGATGACGAGTCATAAGACTCTATGGTAATCAATGCGTACAGTAAAACCACTGGTGTGAGTGACGAAGAGAGGATGTTCCGATTTACTTCGGGGTAGGCTTTTTGGCCAGAGTGAGAGAACACCTCTGGTAAGAGATGGAGCAAACGGGTTCTCACTGCTTGCAGCTTACTATAATCGGACTCGGAGTGACGGAGTCCCACTGTCCGTCTGTCCCACACCCTGTCCCATTTTTGTCTCAAGGAAATATGGTCAGCCTATTCTACCACATCCTGGGTTTACATTAAAAATGTCGCAGAGAAAACAGCGTGCAACTACACGGAGCATGAACCATGTCACCGTGATTAAAAGGGCGACATGAGAATCTCGCCCTGCATAAAAAGCACTAGATTCTCATGTCGCGGCATTAAGCGTTGCATGCATTCATGCAATGTGTAGTTGTACACTCTTTTGTGTGCAACATTTTAAGGCAGAACTTTCACCAGCATGACATAGCGCTTCAAATAATAATTAAATTAGTAGTATGCAAACATTTAGTTTTATTTTCAAGTATAACTGCTGCATTATTAAAAAATATAACCTTTCAAGCAGGCAGCAGAGAACAGAGCAGGCATCTTGCAGAGCCAGCATCTCTCCGTCTGCTCTGTCCGCCCCTTCAGCTCCACAATTGGTGGGTTGAATTCCTCTGTGCCGAAAGGCACCGGGACAGCACAGGCGCTGAGAGCACCTACAGCAAGATCTCTAGGCTTATAGAGATAAAGACCATGCACATTCTAGGAATATAATATGAATAATATGAATTATTATTATCCCCAATAGGGTGTATTATTAAAACATACAACACTCAAAAGGGCAGAAAAAATAAATAAAACTGCACCCATTTCTTGGCTACAAATACATATATACATGCTACTTCCTCAGGAATCTGATGTGTGAAAGACTGTTTATATGGTGTGACTAGGATATGGTTGATCCTTGGAAGGAGTGAGGTAGTGCAGACCATGGGAAGAGGATATAATGATCTCACACTTACTGAAAGTACAAAGGGGCGTTCCATAGAGATCAGAAATAACAAAGACAATGGATACTAAGGAGACAGAATAGATTATGGGTGTTGAGTGACTGGGGGAAATTGTATTCTGAGAACAGGATCAGGAAGAGGAATTGGGATTGTATCTTGTCAGTATCTATAAGGAAATTAGATAGTACAGCATGAGGTCAAAAAGCTCCAAACCACAGAACCTGTCGTATTATTTTGCACTATTTATTGAGGTTGATGTACTAAGAAGAACATCGGCAAACCAACAGCTCAATAAGAGACAAATAAAATTTCCCAAACTTCCATTGATTTAAATGGGACTTTTACACCTTAAACATCAAAGAGGTCTCCAACATCTAAGGATTAAAGTGAAACTCAAGATTTGTAATGAATTTTGTAAATACAAAAAATGGATATGATTTGTTTTACTCAGTGGTTGAACCCATTGAAGACCAGAGGGGTATGGCATTGCAAAGCATTGTAAAGGTTATAAAGAGATCAAGTACAGAGCAGCTGTGTAGTACTATAGCACTGAAACATGGTTGTCAGCCTAGTCCACAGAAAAGCAAAATTAAAACCCAACTTAACCCTTTGAGTGCCATTGGGGTGTGCAACACATTGCTTTGCAATGTGTTGCACACCCCCCTGGTGCTCAAAGTAGGGTGACCACATTTCAATTCTGCCATTCAGGGACACTGTGGAGAGAGAGCGCACCTCAGAGTTCTAAACACTAGAGGGAGAACTGCCCATTGACTGCTGTGACAGAAAGAGATGCCTGTGGTGGGCTATAAGATAATGTGCATCACACCCAAAGCATTAGACTAGAAGTACACTACAACAAAATCCTGTTTGATGTCAGGAAAAAGGTTCAGTTCTCTTTTTAGTGTTTAGAGCTCTGTCTGGAAGCCATTTTCTTGTAGCCCAGCAGATACATCACTTTCAGTCACTGTAGGCAATGGGCAGTTCTCATTCTAGTGTTTAGAACTCTGTGGTCTGGAGTCCACATTCTGGGACTTTGTGGTGTCCCAGAAGGGGGCTGCCCGGGACAAGGGACACATATCAAATCCGGGACTGTCCCAGGCAATCTAGGATACATGGTCACCCTAACTCAAAGAGTTAGAGGCTTGGGCAGCAAACATATGGCTTTTACAAAAGGACCAGAGTGGTGTGCCACACAACGAAAAGCAATGCAACACAAACACAACTCTGGTCCTTAAAGGGATAGTAATACTTAAGTATTACTAATCCCTATAGTAAAGCCCTATTAAAAATAAACGTATTGCCCCCAGTGTCATCTCTCAAACCTTTATGGTTTGAGAGATGATCGCTCCTAAAGTTGCCCTCTCCCTCCCCCTTCCCCGAAGTCAGCGTTGTAGATGGCTGAAGGGAAATCCGGTCATAGATCATCAGACGGCTCTGCAGCAAAGCCGCGATTGCGTTAATTAAAAAAAAAATCTTTCACTAAAACGGTCTTCTACATGTGCTTGCAAACCACTCATTCACTCTGCCTGTTTCAGTCTGTAAAAACTGTTAGCAACTGTCATGTCTACCTACATGGACAAGACATCCCAGACAGACTGAAGATGTTATCTACTGAACAAAGACACAAGGGCAAGATTCTTTGAGGCCAATAGGCTTTTCCAGGGTAGGGTTATTAGTAGGAGGCGTTAGTTTTCCTTTTAACTAGTTAACAGCACCACTTCATTTTTTGTTGTTTCTTATACACAAACAGTAGGGCCTGATTTATTTCACAGGCTCCCGTAGACAAGGTGCAAATGGTGCCCTTAAACTTGCCATGGCAACACCTCTCCCCTTCACACAACCTTGCCTCCAGTCCCATCCACTGTCACCTGCTGCAGAAAATATTATAAGCCTATATGCAAATACAGAAAAAATTTGTCCATCCCATGGTTACATTAACTGGGAAATAATCTGACCAAATTAGTACATACACTTGATATTATAGTAATATTTAAACTGGTAAATAAACAGGCAACCATAAGCAGGCACTGGAATCCTGTTGTAACGCAGAGATGAGTGAAATCTGTGCAGTTTGTTTCACAAATCAATTCAGGGGATCTAGAGAAAATTCCAAGTTTATGTGAACTGATCCAGAATTAATATCAGAAGGACAGATACTGTACAAGAAGGGACAGACCGAGGAAAAGACATGAGAGGGTGTAAAATGAAACATGAAAAATTGAGAGGTGGATAGGGGCCCAGAGGAAGGGAGAGGGAGGAGGCCTAGAGGAGGGGAAAGGGGCTGTGAAGGAGAGTGAGATAGTGAGGGAAGGGTACAGGAGAGTGAAACAGGGTTTGAGAGAGTGAGAGAAGGTCAGCATTGAGATCAGCCCAGTGAGAGGATCCAAAGTGTTGGTGTGAGGTATAAGGAGAGTGCATGTAGGAAAGTGGGAGGGAGAAGACATCGAGCAGACCTGCAAATGAAGTTCTCCTACCTTTCTCAGACAGCTGCCCCAGACAGTGTGATTGGCATGTGTAGGTAATTCAATCTGCTATTTTTTCTCTCTAAGTGACATCATGTTGTTACATTTCCAGCTTTCTGAGTGGTTAAAACCAATAGTGAAATGTAGAAATGAAGCACCTGTTTCCAAAGGCATGGTTCAGGTTTTGCGAAACAGCAAGTTTCTTTCAAAATATGAATTTATTAAATAATTTTACTCCTCCCTGGTGTAGGAGTATTGTTCTAGGCATGCCTACAACCAAGCATGATGGAAGTGACCAGTACGGAAGAGGCATCTCTCAACGTTTGGAACTATGGTCAGCTGCCTACTGTTCCTAGTGTAAAATGCAGCCTTGACAGGTTGGTGAAGTGAGCAGGTGGTCAAATGTTAAATTATTTTTTGGCCTCATAGTGAGAATATAGCTTGCTCATGGGTATTTAGGATCCAAACTTCCCTAACATCACAGGGTGAATATATGCTTCACCAGCTAAGCTCATTTTTGCACTTATACATAGTAAAATAGTACTTTAGGTTGAAAAAAGACACAAGTCCATCAAGTTCAACTTTTGCCTCATAAACCAGTGACATGAAAATTATATAGCTTTTCTGCTACCAAATAAGTTAGTCTTTATCAGACCTTCCTGTTTTGCCTATTAATAAACAATATAACTCTTTTGACAGAAATGTATCTAATCTTCTCTTAAATGTATCCATTGTATCTGCCATAGTCACATCCCCGAGCAAGGAATTCCATAAATTTAACAGACCTTACTGTAAAAAAAACCTTTCTCTGCTGAAGTCAAAACCTCCTTTCCTCTAATCTCAAGGGGTGTCCCCTGGTCACCTGATCAGGCCTTGGAATAAATAGCTCACCGCAGAGATCCTTGTATTGACCTCTCATATACTTGTACAATGTGATAAGATCTCCTCTTAGTAGTCTTTTCTCTAGAGTAAATAAACCAAGTTTTCCTAGTCGTTCCTTATACGTCAAGTCCTCCATTCCCCTAATTAATTTTGTTGCTCTTCGCTGTACCTTCTCCAGTTATAGAATATCCTTTTTCAGAACTGGTGCCAAAAACTATACTGCATACTCAAGTTGAGGTCTTACCAATGATTTGTACAATGGCAAAATTATGTTATCCACTTTTGTTTCAATACCCCTTTTTATGCAAGACAGGACTTTGCTTTTGCTACTGCCATTTGACACTGGTCACTGTTTCCAAGTTTGTAGTTTACATGGATTCCCAGGTCTTTCTCTAGCAACGAGTCCCCTAAAATGATTCCATTAAGTTCATAAGTAGCATTGGGATTTATTCTTCCCAAAAGCATGACTTTACATTTTTCCCACATTAAACTTCATATTCCATTTGTTTGCCCAATATGCCATTTTACTTAAATCCCTCTGTAGAGAACAAATATCCTGTTTTGAATTAATTACCCTGCATAATTTAATTTTCTCTGCAAATATTCATTTATAAACATGTTAAAAAAAGCTGTGGACCTAGTACTGAACCCTGAGGCACTCCACTCTCAGCTTTAATTGTATTGGAGAATTGTCCATTTACATACACTGTTCCCTATCCTTCAATCAATTTTCTATCCAATTGCAAAGGTTATCCACTAGCCCCAATTTCCTTATTTTATACCCCAGCCTTCTATGTGGCACTATATCAAATGCCTTTGCAAAATCTAGATATACTACATCACCTGCCTTACCATTATCTAGGTTGCTACTTACTTTTTCATATTAGCTAAAAAGATTAGTTTGGCATGATCTATTCCTCGTAAGACCATGTTGATTCCTAATAATAATCTTATTTTTGGTGGTGTAATCCTGAATATTATCCCTTATTATCCCTTCTAGCAGTTTTCCCACTACAGAGGTCAAAATCACAGGTCTATACTTCCCAGGTTTTAGTTCCATTCTTAAATAGAGGCACTACATTGGCTCTAAGCCAGTTTTGTGGCACTGAGTCTGTGGTGAGAGAACCTTTAAAGACTAAAAAGAGGGGTCTTACTAACACTGAACTGAGTTCCTGAATAACCCTTGGATGTATACCATCAGGACCAGGTGCTTTGTCAACATAAAATCATTCACCTGCATCTGGGACTTACCTAAGTTCATATGATTACTTTAGTGTATACTGATGCACACTCTCCACCATCGTTTAGACTTTACTGCAAGCAAGCCTAATGCCTCCCCTATAGCATAATCCAGGAAAAAATATTTAAAAGAAATAGTAATGCTTTTTTATAAAGACTAAGAAAAAACAAAGATACTAATAGGTTTCAGATTTATCACATCACAAAATAATACTTGGGTATTTCAGTGAGTGAAGACCTTTACAGTCAATCCAACAAAAATTTCCATAGGATTGATAAAATAGCTCCAACTAGTGGTTATTTTTTTTTAAATTTGGTTACTTTTTTCGAATTTTGTCAAGAGCCATTTGCCACAAATCACAAAGAATGGGACATTCTGTTGTGGAGTAAAAATACGTGAGACCTGTCCACACATTCAATGCACAACAAAGATAAAAATACCAAATACACAGTAACACTATGAAATTAATGGTTCATTTACTTGATCAGGAGGTTACTACATTGGGGAAATGGGACAGACACTGAGGAAAAGAATGAACCTTCATCGCCACATAATAAACAGTAAAAAGGTTGACACACCAGTTGCTCAGCCTTTTTGTGGTCCAAATCATAGTCTACAAAATATGAAAGTCACCATACTCAAAGGAAACTTTAGAACACAAAGGGAAAGAAAAATCTGGGAATTTAAATTAATGGATCTATTTGACACATTAAAAACAACACTAAACCTTGGGATGGGCTTAATGTTGCATTATAACAGATAGAACATTTTGGCATTTGATTGTATAGAGATAGATCTGTTCAAGTCACAGACTAACAGGCTCTTCACACCTCTGTGTTAATGAACATTTCCTTGTTCCCAGGACTTTGATCTAACCCTGTGCATATCAGTTCATATCTTTGCAGACTGTATGTTTACTAAGTTAATTGACCCCCACTGTGTGCTCATATATATACTCCATATCAAAAGTGGATATTATGTTTCTCCTACTTAACAAAATAAAAAGTTATCATGTTTCAAAAGTGGTACAGCATATAAATAGCTTAATCCTCAAAAATTCGATGGAAAAACCTCCCAAACTACAAACGATCATGTTATTTCTTAAAACAATATACTATTCTTAAAAACAATAATAAATTGTAGGAGAAACATAATATCCACTTTTGATATGGAGTAGTTCAGTTTAAAAGATTTTAGGTACGCATTTATAAGCTATAAGTTATGAACTATGTAGTATGAGATTGTGGAGTTTAAGTGGACAAGGGAAGAATATCGTAATTACTGTAATTCATATGACTCCATTTCATAAGTTCCATTATAAAGTTTATTACAGCTTTTTGAGTGCTTTTTTGCACTCATTTAAGAGAGCATGTGATTTGGAACTACAGAGCCATAGCGAACTATAGATTGACACTGCCTTTAAGTTGCGATCAGAATTATAAGAAACACATGTGTGTTTTCGGATTCGTACTCAGAGGCGTGTTAATTGGTCCTCCGAAAATGTAACCTCCCATATTATTGGTTATAGAAAGTTTAAAAACTAACGGTCATGAAATTGATGGTGATGTCTGATCATGAGTAAGCGCGAGAGCCGCGCGAAACGCGTTGATCGATGCGACTATTTGTAGACTTGATACCCTCCACTCTGTAAGTCTTCACACTCTATTTCATCCATTGCCAACACAGGAGGCAAGAAAAGCAAGTATGTTTTTAATGATTTATGTGAATAAAGTTTGAGATTGTTTTTTGCATATTTCTTGCACTTTTATTAAGAGTATTGTGAAGTGGTGCTATTACTGAGAGCCAGTAGTTATTGTTCAGTATATAGAAGATTGAAGAAGTCTTTTCTCAGTTGCACACTATCACCACTCGGGTTATATTTTCGTCCAGGTGTCGGTCAGGAGTCTGTGTCAGATATATACTCTAAGTGCTTGTAAGAGTTAAGTACACTATTTGGAGCCGCTTTAAATAAAAAGAAGATTGGAGTTGACACAGTAATTCCACAAGATAAAGAATATACCCATTAGTACAGAGAAACCCATGCTGTAAAGCAGCGGTTGTGAATGTTTTTTCACTCACGGTACCCCTAACACACAGTCTGGAATTTTCAGGGTATTTGTCAAGAAAATAATCACGGGGAAAAATACATACATATAAAGTTATTTGTAGGTCTTACAATCAGAAGAGCAAATCCACGCATATTGGCCCATACTTATAAAAGCAACATGAAGTTATTCTGGAGTAAACCATCTGTACCACAGGGGACACAAATTCCCATACATTTGAATAGAGCTTTTTAATGTGGAACTATCATTGAGAAATAAGTGCCCTCCAATTAATTCTTAGTATAGTGGTAGGGATTTGAAATCCTGCTATAATCTTTATTACGTGCCAGCGTTATTTAAAAATATAAGTTGTTATGAGACTCACCACCAGACAACAGCGCTGACATCTAGCTGAAGAGTGATCTGTGTGCCTGTGCTGTCCATCCCTGTCTGTACCATGCGGTACAATGCATCTCCTCCTTAGGTTATTTGCCATGTTCTAAAGAAGGCATTCCACATTATACAGCAGTGGTGGGTAACTCAAGGCCCTTCAGCCATTCAGCACTACAATTTCCATCATCCCCAGCCAGCCAATGGTTGATTTTGAATTATGGGAATTGTAGTCTCAAATAGCTGGATGGCCTCATATTGCCCAGCCCTGTCCTACAGCATTGTAATGCACAAAACATTTCTAGCGGTGTCTTTAGCCGTTTTGATGATAGAGAAGACTCCAAGACAACATGACTCAATGTATCTGAGACCTCTTTAGCATCAAAGATATGAATGTTGTCCTGGAACAACTGGAGTCATTTCCTATATCTGATCCCACTTTATTGTCAGCAGCGATTGTCTTGTTTCTCTTTTATGCTGTCTCTCAGTTCTCATCTTACAGGATTTACCAGCTGATTTACTGGGTAAATGATGAGTCCCCAGGTAATCCACAGCTGCAATAACCAGACACGGCTTAGTGAGGATGCTTTTTTGGGAAATGGGAAACTTTACTTGTGTTTTTCTCCTGCTGTAAAATGTGCAGCTATAATTTGCGTGGAGGAATGTGACCCCTTGTTTTCTAGAGATGTATCTTAAAGGGATAGTAATGTTTCACTGATGTAACACTGCTCACCTCAGAGCAACAAGATTGTCTGAATGGATTGCAGAGAGGGACAATCTCCAGTGGGCATAAGGAAAAAACTGAAAAACCTGTCAAGGGAGCAGGGTTTTCCTTTTGCTCACAGTAAGAAGACTGGCCCTTCCTGCAGTAGGAAACAAGAAAACAGCAGCGCAGGAAGATCTTTCTAAGAGTAGTATATGATAAAGCGCATTACCAACACCATCACCCGGTGCTCAAGAAATACTACTCACATAAATGGAGGCTATAAAGGATCGCCTCCAGATAGTAAAAACACTCCTGGCATATACCCCAGTTCGGTAATCCCACAAGACTCTCCTCCAGATCTCTCAATGCTCCTTGGTAAACTGGAACAAATATTTAGGGCAACACTATTTCACACTATAGGTATAAACCCAAGTGGATATTCGTATGCCCAATGAATCCAGCTAAAATGAGCTAAGTGGGTATATGAATGAATATACTCAAGCACTCGGGCTGAAATATCAATAGTTATCCAAAATTTATTATCCGTTAGCAAGGATAAAATCATTAAAATCTGTAAAAACAATATTACAACTGAACTGATCTACACGTTACGAAACCTATGTTTCTTCTCCGGGAGCCAATAAAAGAATACCAACATAGTATTCTATTTATAGAAATATCATAAATGACAATGTGAGACACAAACTTACTTGGCGCCAAACTCCCCCGCGTCTCCGAAACCGTCCCAAAATGAGATATCGCGAGCTCACAAACATGTGCACAACATTTGGAACGCATAGCGCTCCTCCCATCCCGGAAGCCCCACTTCTGTCTAGGGACATGCAATACTATGCGCCACGAGCCCCACACATCTCAATGTACACAGAAACAGCTGACATTACGGAGAGGCAGGTCAATGTGGCTACAAGTTTTAATAAAATGGAAATCTTATCCTTATACCTATACTAACCATGGGTACATACATAAAACCATTAACATGGAAATATCAAAGGTGATCAAAAACTTTTGAACACTGGACTGGCACACCAGACCCTGCCCTAGCGCTGCAACATGTGCCCCTCCAGCATCCAAAAAGGGAACAAAAGAGGGGGCGAAAACAACGAAGCTCACAGACCCAGTACACCACTAGACTGACAATTATTTAGTGTATCTTTTATCTTATTTTTGTGCTAAAATATTACATATAATCTTAATGTATATAATCTTAATCTTAAAGGGATAGTAATACTTCGTTTTAACTTTATTTTGTAGGCATTAAAAAAAACATGAAGAACGATATAAGTCTTATCTCTCAAACCTTTATGGTTTAAGAGATATTCACAAACAAAGTATCCCCCCTGTTCAACCAGATCAGAAGGAAGGTGCCCAGGTAGATTGCAGAGAGGGACAATCTTCAATTAAGATAAGGGAAAAAGCTGAAAAACTTGTCAAGGGGGGAAGGGCTTTCATTGTTTTCATACAAAGAAAACTGTCCCCTTCTGTTATCTGTCTGGTCATACAACCAGACTCACATCTGAGAAGAGATGGCTTACACTAGGTAAAAGGGGCGGGAGGGGAAACTTTGCTTGTGAATATCTCATAAACCATAAAGGTTTGAGATATAAGACTTATATCATTCTTCATGTTTTTTTAATGCCTACAGGGCCGGATTTGCCATTAGGCAAAGTAGGCACCTGCCTACAGGCGCACGCCACTGAGGGGCGCCTGCCATTTGGATTTTTTTTTTTTTAAATATTCTTTAAAAAACAAAAAAAAAAAGTGAGGGTAACATGGAGATGGTGGGGGCAATGTGGAACTAATGGGGGGCAAGTTGGAGCCAATGGAGGGCAATATGGAGATGGTGGGGGCAAGCTGGAGCTGATGGGGTGGGGGGCAATGTGAGGGCAATGTGGAGCTGATGGGGGGCAATGTGGAGCTGATGGGGGGGCAATATGAGGGCACTGTGGAGCTGATGGGGGCAATATGGAGCTGATGGGGGGCAATGTGAGGGCAATGTGGAGCTGATGGGGGCAATATGGAGCTGATGGGGGGCATTGTGAGGGCAATGTGGAGCTGATGGGAGCAATATGGAGCTGATGGGGGGCATTGTGAGGGCAATGTGGAGCTGATGGGGACAATATGGAGTTGATGGGGAGCATTGTGAGGGCAATGTGGAGCTGATGGGGCAATATGGAGCTGATGGGGGGCATTGTGAGGGCTATGTGGAGCTGATGGGGGGCAATGTGGGGGGGGTGGGGGGGGCTTCAAATTTCTGTGCCTACAGGCTCCTGAGATGTAAATCCAGCCCTGAATGCCTACAAAATAAAATAAAGTTAAAACGAAGTTTAACACCCCAGTGATTATTACATAATGTTCCAAAATTTACCATTATTATAATATTATTATTTTTATTCCATATTATAATTCTACTATTTTATCTATATTTGTGATATTAATATTTTTTTTCCCTCTTCTCCTACCCCCATCCTATTTATTAGTAATCTATCTGAAATTTATAATTTTATATTTTCCATGATATAAACATAAAATTATCAATCAAAAGGAATATAGGTCTATGTCCTCATTTAAACCCCCCTCCAAAGTTCCTAAAGTATATATTTGTGATATTAATTTTTTTTTTTTTTTGGATGTTATTACTACTAGTAATAGTAATAATAATAGTAATATTAATAACATCCAAATCATGGGTATAGAACATATACCAGCTGGAAAACCTAATAGATATGCTCTCTTGTGTAAACGGGAGGCATATTGGATATATACTTTAGGAACCTTAGAGGGGGGTTTAAATGAGGACATAGACCTATATTCCTTTTGATTGATAATTTTATGTTTATATCACGGAAAATATAAAATATAAAATTATAAATTATAGCCTCCATTTATGTGAGTAGTATTTCTTGAGCACCAGGTGATGGTGTTGGTAATGCGCTTTATCATATACTACACTTAGAAAGATCTTCCTGCGCTGCTGTTTTCTTGTTTTCTTGTTTCCTACTACAGTGAGTGTCATGGAGAACCCAATATCCATATACAGCTAGCGGCAGAAGGACTGAAGCGGATTTTTTTCCATGTTCTTTGGAACATTACTTAAAGACTCTTTATCTCTATAGATTTATATATTTATTAGGCGCCTCCTAAGTGTGTAAACCCCGGAACTGCCTAGTAGTTTTTAGGGGAATACTACACTAAATTTTGTGTTGGCCCTTGCTGCAACCTGTCTGGTCAAGAAACCAGATTTCACATCTGAGGGGAGGAGGATTGAAATAACACTCTCCACGGCCCACATACTGTGAAGATTAATTGAAGCTGCTGTTTTTGTGAAACATTACCATCACTTTAAGCAGCCAAGGAGGTCAAAGGAGCACTAACTGAAATGGGTTATATACATTTAAATATCATGTTTTACAATCTAGCATTTTTAAAAATAAAAAAATCTTTCTTCAGTACATATAGTTTTAAAGAGGAATTATAACCATAACTGGGAACATCCTTAACCTCATTCCCTGTTAGCAGGAGTGGGAGTGTCTAAATGTGATTTACCTCAAAATGCTGGTAGAATATAACTGATGGGGCTGGGTCAAGAGGGAATGTAGGGTTTGTCCATAAAGTGGGTGTAAAGAGCAGAAAATAGGTTGAAGTTTAGGGGAAGTGGGAGAGGTAACAAGGAACTCACCAAATCGGAAAAAAAGCCTCTGTCCCCTGAGCCCAAGTAGTTAACAATGAAAACTCAGGGTAGATCCAGAGAATTCCCAGGTATAACTGATATCTATAGAAACATGACCAAATGTATATTCAAGGGGTTAAAAGGGCAGTGACTATTCATTTAAAGAAAAAGACTGCCTATGGCACTACTTAATGGCCCTAAACCAGTGTTTTTCAACTCCTGCCCTCAGGACCCACTAACAGGCCAGGACTTTGGGATTTCTCCGCTAGAACACAGGTGTGGTGATCAGAGGCTCATTCACATTGATTAACTCACCTGTGCTCTAACAAGGAAATCATCAAATCCTGGCCTGTTAGTGGGTCCTGAGGACAGGAGTTGAGAAACACTGTCCTAAACCCTTACAAATGTACAGTTGTTGTTTCATATTTTCCACAACTGATTTTCTCAGAGGCCCCTAAATTCAGCTGGTTTATTCTTCCTCCTGAACATTTTTCCTTTATAAGTCCCACTGATGGTCAAAAGCCATGGGACATCCACTTAAAGGGATAGTAATACTTCATTTTAACTTTATTTTATTTTGTAGGCATTAAAAAAACATAAAGAATGATATAAGTCTTATCTCTGAAACCTTTATGGTTTAAGAGATATTCACAAACAAAGTACCCCCCCCCCGTTCAACCATATCAGAAGGGAGATGCCCAGGTAGACTGCAGAGAGGGACAATCTTCAATTAAGATAATGGAAAAAGCTGATAAACTTGTCAAGGGGGGAAGGGCTTTCATTGTTTTCATACAAAGAAAATTGTCCCCTTCTGTTATCTGTACTGTCATACAACCAGACTCACATCTGAGAAGAGATGGCTTACACTAGGTAAAAGGGGCGGGGAGGGGAACTTTGCTTGTGAATATCTCATAAACCATAAAGGTTTGAGAGATAAGACTTATATCATTCTTCATGTTTTTTTAATGCCTACAAAATAAAATAAAGTTAAAACGAAGTGTTACTATCCCTTTAAATGTTCTATACTCCAAACATCTGTAAAACTGATCTCTTTGTTACCTGAGGTCTATAATCTATTCTTACTTATACCTTGTTGTGGTATTACCTGAGGTCTATAATCTAGTCTTATTTATACCTTATGGAGGTACTGATTCATGCTTTATTATGGACCTGTAGGACCCAATTAGCATAAACAATCTTGATGACGTGATAGTACATTATGTCAACCTTTCTGAAGAGATGAAGTGTAGATACCTATCTAGTGTCTTAGCTATCGTTAACCCTTTGAGTTCCAGATGGGTACGCAACACACTGCAAAGCAATATGTTGCATACCCCTCTGGCACTCAAAGAGTTCATCATTACAAAATCACAATCATCACTAAATTGTGACTCTCATATAATGTACGTATGCATTACAAAAGCAAGTCTAGAATTAGATTTGTGGATTTAGAAATACATCATTTTTTTACAGATACTAGCTTAAAAATATATGGCATTTGAATATAGATATAGATATTATTACTATAGGACAGTATTCCTTTAAAGTAACATTTGTGAGGACAAGCAATCCATGTCGGGACTTCAGCCCTATGTTCAAAAGAAAACTGGAGTGATTCTGAGACAAAACAAGTACACCATAGGGGGCAAATACAAATTCCCACAATTCCCACTGATGTAAATTGAGATATTAACTCTTTGAATGCTAGAGAGGACTCAAAAGAACTTTAAAACAATGCATTAGGGACTCTGCTAAGATTTAAAGGGTTGAAAGTTCCATTTAAAGTAACAGGAATTTTTATGTGAGAAAAAAGTATAATATAATGGAGGCACTACACAATATTGTGAATCAGTCTATTTTATGACATCCAGTGCAATATATATATATATATATATATATATATATATATATATATATATATATATGAAAGCTGCTCTAAACCTCAGTTGTCAAAACAAGTATATACTATATTTATTCTAATGTAGGTTGGCGCTAATATACTTAAAATGTGAAAAATTCAAATAAATATAAATGCAATAGAATATATAAACATAAATATAAGGAATATAACAAATATATATGGTGAAAGTACGTACATACAATGATTAATAATATATAAATGAACATTCATACTGACAATCTAAACATTCAATGGATGAATGACCAGAAGTGATGAGAATGACAAATATGAGTGATGTAAATGGCGAGGATATGATATAATGGACTCAGAGGACACATGTAAACAGAAAGGACAGAACATATGGCACGATGTAGGAAACATGCGCAATCGCTATTTCCCGTGTGAAAACCACTAGGGAATAGGTTTACGCATTATTTTGTTGAATTGCGCACGAAAATTCAAGATTAGCGAACGGCTACGTATATTTATTTTTTGTGGGCGTGGCTAAGATTAACTAATCTGTGTGAGTGGAATAGCGAATGCGCCTAATGCAGGAAGTGCTATTGTGAATGAATTTATAGGTCTGTGTACTGTTGTTGTAAAATGGATTTTTTTATGCGTCATTCAAGAAGTGTTCGGTATTTAGCTTCCTGGATTAGAACATGCGCAAAATCTATCTGCGCACAAAAATTACATTATCCAATGAGAAAGTTTCTTGCATTGCGCCACTAGTGTGATCCGCTACATACAAAAATGTAACACTTATCATATAAATTAATCACAATGCAGAAACATCAATGATAGAAAACACTCCAAAAATATATAGTCCCTCTAATTAAATGTAGGTGTATTCCAACAATTCGATAGTAAGATATATATAAAAAAATCTCATATAAGCATAAATATGTAAGATGGCACTCACTTCTAGTTGCTTCACCTGACTGGCACAGAGCCAGGATTAGCTGACATTGCATATGGGGGATATATGAACTGCCCCTGCTCAGTCAACCTCTCTCTGCAAATCTCTCTGTACCTTTCCTCAAAGCATATATGAAGATAATAACAGGTACTTACAGTCACTCCTCAACCCGAGAAGTAATCAACCAGCCCAGTGTTAAGCTTGTGAGGGTTATTCGTTACAGCCCTCGCTCGGTAACACTGGTGACTCCCATTCACTCTTTCTATTCCAAGTATAGTATATGAACTGACGCCAAAAGGACTCCCAGGGGATATTAGCGTAATTTCTCCAAATAATAAATATGTGAATGTATGAAAAAATATATATTTATTGGAATGTAATAAAAATGGTTAAACAATGTTAAAACAAGTTTCAGTACTTAAAGCTCAACACGTTTCATAACTTTCTAGCTGTTTCATCAAGAAGAGAAGTTCCAAATGTCTTGTTTGTAAAAGAGCAACTTACTTGATACCCTTCACTTTTTAAAAATTTGCAGTTAGGTATTCTAATTGAGTCAGAGGAATACAATTAAAGGGATATAATGTTTCCCAGTTGTATTAATTAGATTTCTCAGTATCAGTGAAGCTGAAAATTGTTCTCAAAGAAATGTAAGCTCTATCCACAATATATTACAGAATTCATTTCAATATTTGCAACTTGCAGCTATTCAAAATAAGATCTTATATCTTTATATAATTTAAATAAAACAATATAAAATACTAATTGAATTCTGCACAGGACTTCTGGGGCTGGATACTATTACAGGTGCTATTTTTAACACTGCTTTTATCTCACGTTTTCCCCATAGACTTCTATAGGAAAATGTTTGATAAAACGTGTGTTAACATTTAGCACCTGCAATAGAATCTACACAGAAGGCATTTGTGTTAGAACAAGTATAAAACGGCAGACAGCCCAAAACTCTGACCTGTTGTATCCTTGTGAGAGCAGCAAAGAAAGAGGGAGGAGTTTGGTGCAGCTACGTTTTATGGAAGATTGTTCTGTTTAGTGATTGGTTCATAATGTTATGGCTGCTGTGAGAGTTCAGTAAAGAAAGTAAAGCAAATACGTAGCCTCCTGTCATGTGGTAAAATCTTATATATAGAAAGATAATCATTGCTATAGTATACCGATATTTATGAATGAACAGAATATATAATGAATATAAAAAATTATGCACATATAAACACAAACCAATATAATAAACAACAATAAATACTGTCTAAAAATATTGACAAGTATACATATATTGAGCAGACACAGGCAGTCTCTACTGCTCATGACTGCATCGTTACACATGTTTTAGCTAATTATTATATAGGATAACGTATGCTCAATTATGTAATTATATAATGATATAAGATCTTAGTATAAAATAGCTGCAAATCTCAAACATTCAAATTAAAGTGGGGAGATGACGAGATGTCCGTGCTTCCTGCTCCTGTGACCGTCGGAAAAACGCAAAAATCTTTTGAACCGGGTAATATTGCTGGAGACTAGCGCTACTTAGCAGCTAGTCGCCAGATGAAGACTGATTTCAGGTTAAGTTATTGCGGGGTGGTAGTTCCCCTTTAATTCTGTAGTATATTGTGGATAAAGCTTACATTTCTTTGTTTGCAATTTTCAGCTTCACCAATACTGAGAAATGTAATTAATATCATTGAGAATCATTACATCCCTTTAATTATATCCCTTTAATGCAAACAGAATACGTCACTTCACCATTTTTATAAGTGCCGCATATCGGAGCAGCTGTTTTTTTTTTATATATAAGGAGTTTGAAACCTCTACTCCTAATGAAATAACCAGAAGATTATAAAACACGTTAAGCTTTAAGTGCTGTAACTTGTTTTTAACATTGCGTAACCATTTCTTTTATTTTCCAATAAATATCATGATTGTTTAATACATATTTCTCAATTGTATTATTTGAAGAAATTACATTTATATACCATAGGTATATACTTTGACTTTGGTCCATATATACTACAGTTTCAATAGAAAAAATGGATTGGAGTCTACATACGGGAGTCACCAGTGTTGTCAAGTGAGGTCGTAACAAATTATCCTCACAAGCCTAACACTGGGGCTAGCTGATTACCTCTCGAGTTGAGAAAGAACTGTGAGTACCTGTTATTATCTTCATATAAGCTTTGAGGAATGGAACAGAGAGTTTCCCAGAAAGAGGTTGACTGAGCGGGGGCAATTCATATATCCCCATACGCAATCTCAGCTTCTCTGGCTCTTTGCCAGTCAGTCAGAGACAACTAGAAGTGAGTGCCATCTTCCTTATATTTATGCTTATGAGACTGGTTATATATGATACTACTATCAAATTGTCAGAAATTTTTATAGCAGAGAATACACCTACATTTAAATAGAGGGACTTTATATTTTTGGAGTGTTTTGTATCATTGATGTTTCTGCATTGTGATTGATTTATATGATGTATTACATTTTTGTATGTAGTGAATCTTGCTATGTTTTATCCTTTATTTCTGTTTACATGTGCCCCCTGAGTGTATTATATCATATGCTTGCCATTTGCATTGCTTACGTTTGTCATTCTCATCTCTGCTGGTCATTTATCCGTGAAAGTTTAGATTGTGAATATAAACGTTCATTCATTTATTATTGATCATTGTACATATGTATATTGACCATATATTTGTTTAATTCATTGTATTTATATATACTATTGCATTATTTGAATTATTCACATTTTAAGGAAATTTTTATATATGCCCTATGGTGCAGTTGTATTGGCTCCATGTACACTTTACAAATGTTATTGTTTTTAACCTAAAATAAATATCCTCTATACCAATTCAGTAACCCTTTGAGTGCTAAACAGGCATGCAATAGACTGCAAAGCAATCTGTTGCATACCCCTCTGGCACCCAAAGGGTTCACTGACTAAATCAGTGGTTCTCAATCTTTTTTTGTTCGGGGCACCCCTAACACGTAATCTAGAACATTTGGGGCACCCCTAACATATTTAATGTACTTTATCAAGGGCATAAGAAGGGTACAATACATAAATATACAGTTATTATTATGTTTTATAATCATAATAACAAAAACTAAATCTATTGTGTATAACAATTTCTATAAATCTTTATTTAAAAGTCCATTTTTGTTAGTCTTCATAGAAAACATGGAGCACCCTAAGTTGATGTCTGTGGCACACCAAAGTGCCACGGCACCCTGGTTGAGAATCACTGGCCTAAATTATATCCCTGTCTGATTAATCAATCCCAGGGAATAACGTGGTATTTGGCATACTTTTTTTTCGACATCCTTTGTTATTTTAACGTCCCAAATCTAGCATTATTCAGTGTTACTGACCTTTCAGTGTTTCAGATATCTCACTCCTTGATATAATCATTCCATAAAATATTAAAAGATTTGGAGAGATAATCTCACCCCTCATTTTCAGCCAGGTAATGCCAAGATGATGACCGACACCTTTTTTATCTGGCATTATATGAGTCCTACAGGGCAATACTCCATAACGTACCACCAAGACCGTAAAGTGCTACAAAATCTGTCACCTATTGGATTTCTTTTTAGAAAATAACCCCTGGATATTATCACAAGAGAAAGCACTGAACCGTTAAGACATCCATTTTATAAACTGCATGTACCAAAGGTTAGACACAAAACACTCACGCACACCATTAACCCAAATTCACAATACGCTAAAACACACAGAAGGCTAGAGAAGGTGCTACAGGAGAAATATAAATGAAAAACGAAAGAAAAAAATAACCCTTCAATACTAGAATGCTACCTCTAGCAAGCACTTTGATGAACTTCTAACTAAATGCGCATCAGCGTTTTGAGATGTTTTGATAAATCATTTTGCTTTTTCATGCTGATGTGTCTCTCTGTATAGTGATTGTACAAAGATACTTAGCTTATAATTTAGGATTTCTTTATTCACATCGGATTTCATATTGCTTTGTGAGACCATAGAGATTTTTCTCTTGTTACTCACTTTGGGCACTTTTCCTTGTTGATTCTTTGTCCTTTGTGTCCTGTTCTGTTTTTATTTGGCAAGCTGAATTATGCCCTGGTATTTTTATGTTATCCTACGGTGTAGTTTTAATTATGGTAGGTTTTAATAAAAGTTGTTTTAACACATGTTTTGTCCTTTTTTTCTCAAGCTTGTACTAGGGTGAGCTTAGGTAGAGACATAGTTTTGTAGGACTGTCTATTTTCTTTCTTTTTTTTTTTGCATTTACTAAAGAGTAAGTATCAAGAAATTTGCACAAATTGCATATATCAACAGAAAGGGTAATACATACAAAGTTAAAAGTGGAGCTATCCTGGGGAAACCAGCTACAACATAGAGAATAAATAATAATTCTGAATTCATTTAAACTATCAGGATGGAGTAAAGCCACTCACACAGAGACAATTATCTCCATGTGAGTAAGCACTGGACTGGGTTGCTACCGCTATAGCAACCAGTCAACCAAATGTTTAGCCACTTTACTGAGGAAGGGGCGAACATCAGAGAAAGAGACAATAGGGGGGATTTTAAACAATCAATACTTTTTAAACTAGTGAGTAGTTTTAAATGATTTAGTAAGTATTAGAGTGTCTGGCATGATTCACACTGTTTAATACATCACCTTACTTACTTGCATTTCAAACAAGTTAAAATTAAGTACTATTAGCTCTTGAAGTAATAAGGACCTCTAAGCCACTGAGCCACTAATGGTTCCAAGTATGTTTTTATTTTTTTTTTTTTATTTTTTTTTATATATTTATTTATGGAGGGTTACATATCCATTTTTATATATTTATTTATTTATTTATTTATTTATTTATTTTCATTTGTGATAATGAGAAATTAACTATTCCAAATAAATTTATCTGCCATGTCAAGGTATATCATCTTATTTGTAAATACTTTAGGATTCTTCTCCCCCGTTGTTTATTTCTTGTTCTGCGGTGCCTAATTAATCTTTCTGTTTGGATATGCCCAGGTATGTTTACCAAAAAATTACTAAATAGGCTGGAAACCATTATTATGTCTTGAAAATATTCAAATGGTAAGTATTTCATGTTTTACTCTTGAAATTTGCTAAAAATCGATTTGCACAATTTGAACTAGTGAGTAGTTTTAAACTAAACTAGTAAACATTAATGAATGTCTGACATGAGTCACACTGTCTAATACTTACACCATCTTACTCGCACTAAAAACAAGTTTAAATGACGTACTATTATTGGTAAAGAGGATCACAGAGCAACTAATGTTTTCAAGTATGTTTTTATTTATTTATTTATTTTTTTATCGAGGGTTACATGTGCATTTTTATGTATTTATTTTTTGGTGGGTTACATATGCATTTTCATTTTTTATTTTTTTTTTCAGTTGGGATAAAAATGAACTGTGTCAAATAAATTAATCTACCATATCAAGGTATTTTATCTTATTTGTAAATGTTTTAGGATTCTTCTCCCCCATTTATTATTTCTTGTTCCACATCGCCTAATTAACACTTTGAGTGCGGAACAATACATAATGTATGCCTCTGGCTCTCAAAGGGTTAATATTTGCATATGGCTATTCCCATGTATGTTTATCAAGAAACGACTAAACAGGCTGGAGACCATTGTCATGTCTTGAAAATATTCCCACTTTTTGAAGTGTTTTTATGTATGGGAGAATTTTCATGATTATTTGGATTAGAATTTTTCACTAGTCCATTAGTCTATATTGTTTGGGCAATAAAGCATTGACAGGAAGATTATGGGGTGATTGTACAAACTTGCAAGTGCAGCTCTACTGATGTTAGCCTCTAACTCCAATGGCTGTACTTCAGGTTATGCACTATAGCTTATGATCACTGTAGTGCATACCAGAGTACAGTCTCTGTCATCATTAGGACGTTAATGACAGCAAGCCCTATACTCCAGCCCTATAACTTGGACATGGAAATGGCGTACGCTTATGTAATTTCCTCTCTTCTTGTTTAGTGCATAGTCATAAACAAATTGTAGAGTAAAGGACATGCCCCAGTTGCCCACAGACTGCCCCTATGTCCTCCTCTACAGGCAAGTGGTGGTAACCCTTTGAGTGCCAGAGAGGTATCCAACGCATTGGATTAAGTGGAGGAACTCTGGTGTACATAGATTAGTAAATTGATGTTAGTGATGGGGCCAGATTTCCCAATAGGCAGAGTAGGCAACAGTGAAGTGCTCCAAATTTTGTGGGGCGCCTCAGCTGTGCTGATCACACCCATGTTCTGAATTGTGGGTGTTGGCAGTGCAATCTCAGTGTCCCTGCATCTGTTTTATACCCCTTTATATCCATTTTAGATGTGCCAGGAAACAGTAGATGGAATTGGGGGTGAGGTCATGTGAGGACATGGGTATCTGTGGGGGGGCAGGTGGGGCCTACAATTACCCCCTCCATATAAACAAAGGGGCTGGATGGACTGGCCTGGGGGTCATATTATGGCTTTGCCCCCCCAAAAAAAAATTTCTACAGACACCACTGTGTGACGAGTGTGGGTATGGCCATGGGCAGACCTACGGTGCCTAGAGTGCCATGCCTAGGGGGTGCCTGGGATGTAATCTGGCCCTGGCAAACACAGGTATAAGAAAATATATTCCACTGCCTGATTTAGAGTGGAATCACTGTCAAACACTTTCATACATTTACCTCAGTGCCATACATGAAACATATGTAATCCAATTATTTAACTCCTTAGATGTTAGAGAGGTTGATAACGTATTGCTAAGCAATACAATGGAAACCTCTCTAACATCCAAGGGGTTAACAATATCAATTGTATTTGAATAATATTTGACACCAGTTTTGTAAAACTAAATTATTATGCTAAAACATATTAGGTAATTGTATCAGATTATTATTATTTTTTTCTTAGTAGGTTCTAGGTAACAGTTCATAGTATAAGACATATCTAACAAAACAAAAAATATCATTCCATGAAAAGTTTCAGTCTTCCAGACATCTGCTGTAAAAAAAATAACATGTACACTGTCTGCCATCCAAGTCTAGTTTTCCTATATACCATTACTTACAGTTCTTCTGTGAACTCCATTTGTCTATTCAGGGAGCACAGTGTGAATTTATCAGTTTTTTAATGCTTTTAGTAGAAACATGTTTTATTTTTTGATTCGTTTTCAGAAGTTTAGAGTAATTCACAATCAATCTTTTTAGGTCTTATTGCTGGTAATTCATATCACAGCACTGAGCTATTCAATTACTTGGCATATACGTTATTGTCAGTAATTTTGACTAGACCTTCTCAATATATTTTGCACCTAGTTAACCTGAAGTAAAATGCCTGATGTTGTTCCATGTCTCCCACCCTAAACAAGATCCCTGAAAAAATTATGCTAACCTGCAGCCTATAAGAGCAACAAGGAAGCATTAAAGGGATAGTAATGTTTCATAATAATAGCAGCTCCAATTAATCTTCATTGTATTTGGGCCATGGAGAGTGTTATTTCAGTACTGTCAGAGTTGTAGTTCAAGAGTAATTGAATGATAAAATATCCCCCTCCCGCCGCTTTTAATGATGTAACACTGCCCAGCTCAGAGCAGCAGGGTGATGTCCAATTGGATTGCAGAGAGGGACAATCTTCAATTAACATAAGGGAAAAATCTGAAAAACTGTCAATGGGGACAGGGCTTTCATTGTTCTCACAGTAAGAAGATTGCCACTTGCTGTGAGCTGTCTGGTCTGTGGACCAGATTCCACATGTGAGGAGAGGTGGCTTACACTAGGTAAAAGGGGCAGGAGGGGGAAACTTTATCATTCAATTACACTTGAACTACAACTCTGACAGTATTGTAATAGCACTCTCTATGGCTCAAATACGATGAAGATTAATTGGAGCTGCTGTTTTTGTGAAACATTACTATCCCTTTAACTCTTCTTCTTCTGGAGTGCCATGTAATGCAATATATGATGCACATGCGTTTAAAAATATATTTTAAAACATAATTCAATGTAAAAGTTTGGGTTGCTAGTCTCTTAGGGTAACAGTCCCAACCGCTAAGCATATATATCTAGAAGGAGGGGCCATTGGACCTGTCCTTCTACCCCTCAGCCCTCTGGCTGCAAGGTGAGAAGGAATTAAAATAATTAGTTTGGTTCCTGAAGCCCTCAATATAATAAAATTGCCAAAGGGGGTGGACAAGTTCACATCCTATTCAATCTACCACCACTGTATATGGGTAGAGGGGCATGTTAAATTAATTCTCAGTAGAGAAGGAGCAGTATCACTATTTTTATCATCTATTGCAGTGGTTCTCAACCAGGGTACTGTGGAAGTAGCTTAGGGTGCCACAGTTTTCCTATGAAGACTTTGATCAAAATGGGAATATTGATTTCCAAATCTGTATTTAGAGAGTGTGTTATGCACAATATGTTATTTTTATATTCTGATTGTAAAACATATTAACTATATATTCTTGCATTAATATGCCCTTAATAAATAACTTGTAAAAATTAGGCGACTGTGGATTTGGGGATTTGGATCCCCTGCTCTATTTATAAAGTTAAAAGTTATTCTGCAGCACTTTACAATAGAGTGTAGACATACAGAGAATTAAGAGTTAGAAAATAGAATATGAAAGACTCAGAGGGCCCTGCTCATTGGAGTTTACAGTCAACAACAAGGTAGGCTTTGTCACAGAAGGTGTACGTGCTACATGGTGTAAATGCCTCCAACCACTGCAGGTTAGTGCAGGGGAAATTGAAGTGTTTTCCATTGCAGTAGCCCAGGCATGTAGATATTCTGTTAGGAGCGACAAGGCTCTGTGAGAGCAATAAGATCCTGATTGAGTTATGGGGTAGAAGAGGAAAGAGGGTACGTAGAGGATGTACATGTTATTGATCTGTTGTTGCCCATAACAGTTATGAGGGAAGTTGATAGAGTTCACTGAAGAGGTGAGTTGTCAGGGAGAGTCTGAACATCTGAAGGCTTGGAAAGAGTCTGATGGGATGTGGAGGGAATTCAAAACCTGAGGTGCAGCACAGTAGAATGCTTGTAATTAAGAATTGGATAATATAATCAGAGGTAAAGAGAGAAGAAGATCCTGTACATAGCACAAATGGCAATGGGAGTGTCACGGTTTTTTGATGAACACTCAGACCAGACTGATAAGGTTAAAATGACTTTATTGAGAATAAGGTCACATGCGTAAATTGGCCTTAGGCCCAAATCAACAGTGTAGCAATATAGGCAGGTTTTACAGAAATTGCAAGTAGTGACAAGAACAATTGCATGAATGATACAGTCACTGGTAAGAAGGTTCTGACTGGAACAGAGCAGGCGTCAGGTAACACAGTCCAAGAACTGACCACAGGACCTTGGCACAGATGGTCCAGGAGGAAGTGATTGGCACCACCCAGATGCCTGGGAGGAACGGAACCCAGAGGAGTGAGACAACACTGCTGGCACAGCCCAGACTCCTGGGCGACACTGAACCCAACGGATCAAGGCAACACTGACCCTGGCACAGGATGCCGATAGACCGAGACAACTCTCAAGCAGACCCTAGAATGCTAGGGGTGGATCGTAACACAGTGTGGAATATATGTAGGCAACCAATGTCCCCTCCACAGAGGATGGTAATGGAACAACACTGGCTCTAGAGCCCAAGGCTACTGCAGAGTAGAATATGCACGACTTTACCTGGACCAGGCACGCAAAGGGTCAATAGTTAACACCCAATGATATCTGCAACTCCCAAACGGAGTGAGCCCAGCGCTGTAGGGAGGTGGACACAGAAAGATCAGAGTAACTCAGTCAGTGCAAGAACACTGTACCAGTACTTTGCGTGTGCACACTGCCAGCGGCGGTCAGAGAGTAGCTACAGCACGAATGCCTAGCAGCCAGTAGACAAAGTAATAGCGCCGCGCAGTGCAACTGACTAGATAAAGGCAAGGCCACATGAGGTCTAGCTCAAGTAACAGAGGCAACCAAGCGGTAGGATAGATGCACTGACAATACGCTAAACTCTGGTGGCAACGGAACAACGAGACAGCCAGGAATGGTCAGTAGTGGAGTGGGCAGCAGCCAGCTACGATCTGCACAGAGCAGGTGCTCAGCCAGATACGGTCAGCAACGGTAGCGGGTCCTCAGCCAGATACAGTCAGCAACTGAAGCAGGTCCTCAGCCAGATATGGTCAGCAACGGAAGCGGGTCCTCAGCCAGATACAGTCAGCAATGGAAGCGGGCCCTCAGCCAGATACTATCAGCAACGGAAGCGGGTCCTCAGCCAGATACGGTCAGCAACGGAATCAGGAGCCGAACAGCAAACTTCAGGAACGTTGTCAGACAGGCCAGGTCATACACGAACAGCAATCATGGAGCATAAGTCAGGAACTACTACACCACGAAAGGGCAACATAGTGATGACATGACAGAGGTTATAAAGGCTGTCACTGGGTGGCGACAGGATACTGACCAATCAGGGAGAAGGTATGGAAATATACTAGTCAGAATGTCACCGTCTGCAACCAGGAGCATGGTCACCGTGATAGGGAGTGTATTTGGACACAAGGGGTCAGATGTAGGGGGTGTTAGTAAGGCTCTGTTAAGGGGTTAAATTCAGTAAATGTGGAAAGAAATGTAGGGCTAAGACGAGAAATGTCTGATGATGTGCTTTAATTATCATAACCTATAAATCTAATTCAAAATGTTAAAAAACTTTCTAAATAAAAAATGACTGATGCAACATACGGGTGATTTTGACAGTGCTTTCAAAATCACAAACTTTGGTCTTAGGTGAAATCATTTAAATTTAAATTTTTCAAGTGACATTTTCACTTTAACAGCAAAATTCTGCTGATTCAGTGAAAGATGCCAGGAACACCCAAAGTGCGTCAGTGTAGAATGTTCTAATCCAGCATTTTGTTTACAACGGCTCTCATGGCTTGACCTCTGGAATTAACAACATATTAGTTAGGACTCCAAGTACAACAATCTGAAGTGTCATCGTATGTCATTGAATTAATAAACTTTTTAGTATTTCTTTTTTCCATTGTTTATTTCTTCTTCTTTTGCAATGCCTCTAATCAATCTTTGTGTTTGGATGATAGTTCTGTAAATGTAGATTGTAAAATGACATTAGATGGTTCTAATAATTTATTGTGATCAGAGATCTCAAATGCGTGACTGGATATAACATAAACCATCTTTCATAAAAATAACTGGAGTGGAAAAAGCTGTTCAAAATAGGTATTCTATGGGCATGCATATACATATAAAGATATATAAATATTATTCAAGTGGAGTAGCAAGAATCAGGGGCTGGAGGTACACGAGTGGTTTTCTACCACCCTGCTGCTGACTGCTTCACTGAATGCGGTGTAGTAGTTAAAACATTTGGGTCTTATTTATAGAGCTAAAGAGCTACTGAGAGGATGTTGATGTCACCATTCAGAACTACAAGCCTTAATCATCAAGTAAGGTACAATCTGAAGTAAACCAAGTGCTTCAGATTCTGCTAATTCTCATTGATGTAAATGGTGTGCTTATCTTCTCTGGTAGCATAGAGGTCTCTATTTTACTGGGTTAATATACCCATTTACATCAATGGGAATCTTCATTCGCTACCCTTTGGTGCACTTGGTTTGCTCCAGAATTGCACATCTTTAGGTTCCTGATTAAGGCCCATAGTATAGGTACTTCTTTTCCCTTATAGGTACTAAAGAAATCAGCAGGCAGTAATACAAGCATTATTAAGAGTTATAATTACAGAGGACCAGGTAAATCATTCATACAGAAGATCCCCAGTGAGCATAATTGAGCAGAAGTGCCCAGAATTCTGCATCATCTGCATCATCATGGAGGTGCACCCAGTTCCCGTAGGAAAGTGGCTCAAACACTTTTTCCCCTAATTAACAAGTACATTAAGAAAGGGCGAAAGAGAGGAGGAAAGAGAAGGGGTGATCTAGGGAGAGAAATTAAGGGAAATATAAGCGAGAGGTAGAATAGGACCTTGTCATGGAGGGAAAGTAGTCATGTCTAGCAAGTGGGATATATATCTATGGGGTCTTGATATTGTAGTTTAGAAAGATTATGTTGATCAATATGTTAGAGTCACAGCTTAACCATGTAGTCTATCCATGGTTTCCAAATGGCTAGCAACCCACATTGGGCATGTGAGTCAATATTTTCATGGCCATATTACCAGAGAGCCAAATATGCCAGTCCAGGGAAATAGGCGGATCAGCCTGTTTCCATTTTAATGGATACATATTTTGGCAGCCTTCAAGAGATAGTGGTAGAAACAGGCCTTGGCTGTACTATGCTTTATGTCATGAGGTAGAAGGTTTAATAAGATGTGCTTAGGCTGGAGCTGAAGATTAAGTTCTATATTCATGATAACCTTCTCATTCATCAATATGTCTTACTAGTCAGATACAATCAACAAGCAGTCCCACCGGGGGTGGCTATATGTTTATGAACAAAAGCCGTAAAGAGGCACTCATAGTGCAATAAGTCCCAAAAGTTAGAAAACCTCCCCAGACACCAGGAGCTGGATTCTATTACAGGTGATAACTGATACCTCGCATTTTATCAAACATTTTCCTATTGAAGTCTATGGAGAAACCTGGAGATAAAAGCAGTGATAAAATTAGCACCTGCAATAGAATCTAGCCCCAAGATACTTGCAATATATAAAGCACCGATATAAGCAGCCAGTAACACATCAACACATCTGCTGCTACCAATACACAGACAATCCTTATAGATCCCTCTAAACAAAAATACCTAAAAGGCAGATGAGGGTGCTTATATATGCTGACCAGTTTACATTTGGTAAACTGCTGGCTGTCATCTCCAAGCCAGCAACACAGCATGCAGAAACTTAGACCTACTCTGCTGAGGGATCATGTCTCTCAGGGTACTACTTATTTAAAATGTATTATATCACAGGAATAATAAAATGCCTACAAAAGAGATTCACTACTGAGGGGAAAAATTTATGAAGCAGATCTGATGCTTTGCATACTGCCTCACTCATTCACAATGCTGGTACATGTGATTGCTGTTGCAGGGATCACACAAACCAGCACAACTGAGAAGGGCTGAGACTGAATGCTCTGGTACTGGACCGTTCAGTCTCAGCCTGGAATGAATGATAGCAGCGTGCACGGAGGCACACTGCTATCATTTAACCCATGATGGTCCAGGACTGTCATGGGTCCTTAACTGCATTCTACCCATGATGGTCCTGGACCATCATAGGTCATTAAGTGGTTAACACTAAAGTCAATGATGATTCACATTCTATTGTTGTTGCACTAGCAGTAGTGAGACCATCTGCTATGCCTGATAGTGACAGTGACACCCTGAAGTAAACTGCTAATGTTCTATAACTCCTCCAATACGTAAAAGTAAAAATAAACATTTTCAAAAACAACTTATAAAAATATGAAAATAACTGAATTATTGTCATGGTGATTTAAAATATATCACTCCATGCTCCTTCCTTTCATCTGATACAGATCATGTAGTGATCATAGATTTCATGGCAAAAAAAAAAAAGCTGTATCTGAAAGGAAAAGGCTCAATCTTCCACTACTGAAAACAAGCAATATGCTTGTTTATAAATTCTTTGAGAGATCAGCTGAAAAGTCTGAACAAGTAAACATGCCTAAAAATCTAAAATCATCTCAGTCATCATCAACATTACGTCTTCCACCAAGTCACACTCACTATTATTGACTAAGCAGTAACACAGTTCAACAACAACCATAGCTATGAGGAGCAGCACTACTGCCACATACTACTACTAGTACTGTTGCAATATATAGCCCCGTAGTAGTCATGATGTTATAAATAGCAGTCTTTCAGGAACTTCTCAGTCTATCAAATCTATAATATGGAGATACTTCACTCATAATACAAAAGCTAAACATATTGCTGTCTGCTGTCTCTGTAAAAAAAAACATATGACCAGGGAAAAGGAGGTTCAGATTTAAGCACATCAGGAGAAATCCCACATGAAGTGCAAACTTGCAGCCCTTGAGAGGTGTGACAACTAGCAGCAGCACTCGTATAAGTGCGCCAGTTTGAGGGGGGACATAGTAGTGTTGAAGATGTCTAGGGAGTGGAACATTTCCTTCAGTAACAATGACACTCATAATTCCCACTGCTGTTTTGCAAATGCAAAGCAGAGAGGAGGATGACTCTGAGACTGAATTAGTTGGAGGTGACAAGGGTCATAGAGTACCCACAAGTACCATTAGTCATGTTAAATCAATTAAGTTACACAGTACTTCTATGTGGTGCCAACCCACACTTACTGAGTTCTTACATTTAAGTAAAAAATATACAAAAAATAATATAAAATGTGTGCAATTGAAACTTGCCAAAATGTTCACATTTGACATGCTGCCCTATTCTTTTATGGGAAACAGGGGTTTTAAAAAAATGATGTTATGTGTTGCATACTATTGGCAATAACGGCTGTTCCTTAGTTGTACAAGCAGGTGGATAGTGTCACGGGCAAAGGGCTGGAAACATCATAATGTAAAAAAAATTAAATTAACTTCAGATATATGGAAACTGACCAGAGTAGACTATATACACACAGACAAGATGTATGAAACAGCATGCAGAGTACTAAAACATGGCAGGAAAAGTACTTCAGTAGGAACTATATTGGCCATAGAAGGCATAAGCTGATTTGCTGAAATTGACAAGTTCTTGTGGGAATTTCATTGGCGTAGCAAAAAATGTAGCTATTTTGATGGTTTTTCTATCAGTGGGATTACAGGGAAAAAGAAAAAAAAGTATTTTTTCCCACAAAAATTCCCATGGAAAAGAAATATGACTTTTCATCCAAACCTATTCTATATACTTGATTGACTTGTAAGTGACCCTTGTTGATGTCAAATTGAAACAGAAACAACTAGCAGGACCCTAATACAGAGATCAAATTCAAACAAAAGCAGTAACGGAAATCACTATCTGAAGCACACGTACCTGGTAAATCCTTCTGATAAACAAATTAAGATATTCCTCTATACATCTGCTAGCATTTTGGCTGAGATGATGTATTGGCAGTTCTGATGTAGTTTACAAAATATGCCAGTTTAATTTATGTTATCAAGTACACTATAACCTCCAAGCATCAGTCAGGGTCAAATTTCCCATTAGGAAGAGTAGGTATACAATTATGTCACTTATTGTGGGATATGTCTGGGTATGTACGATCTAGGTGTCCCTGCTCCAGACATCTCTTCCAGGTTAAGGTGTCTGGTTTATATAAAGTTTATACATTCCTTTAATGTCAATTTGACTTAGAAAGAAGTCTCCAAACATTGTGTAGGAGACTTCTCCGCCATCAAAATGGGTTTAGGGTGTTTTGTGTTTATACGAAGTAGACTTTAGTGCCAGGCACCAATAGATGATGCCGGGGGAGAGATCAAGTGAGGAATAGGGATGTGATCATGGCAGGTCTGAAAGCATTTAAGGTTCCAGGCAAAGGCGTATGTGAATTGTATATGCAGTTCTGGCGGGAGTCTGCCAAAGTTTTGCATACTCGTTTTGTGATTAAATGTTTAAAGACAGTGGGTCATATGTGCAAAGACAGAAGTGAAGCAATTCTGGGGGACAGACAACTGTAGCAGATATGACAAATAGAAATTCCCTGAATTTCCACTGACTAATATGGGAATTTCAACCTCCTGAATGCAAAAAAGGTCACCGATGTTTTGTAAATCAAAATCTTAGAGACCATTGTAGCATTTGAGGAGTTAAAGGGTTAGTAAAGGTTTTTATAAAACATATAGTGTAGGACATTTCCCGCTGAGTAAACACAACGTGATGAATCAGTTACATTCTATGGAGAACTGTAGTTGGTGGCTCACTTCTCCCATAGAATGCAATAGAATAACTTTGGAATAAGGCATCACCGAACAGGGGAAGTACCCTTGTTTTACTGAACAGGAAAAGCCCTGAATATATGGTTTATTTTATATAATGTATGTTTACTACTCCTTTAACCCTCGG
This sequence comes from Rhinophrynus dorsalis, assembly GCA_037306005.1. Lineage (NCBI taxonomy): Eukaryota > Metazoa > Chordata > Amphibia > Anura > Rhinophrynidae > Rhinophrynus > Rhinophrynus dorsalis. The sequence goes on from CM074719.1 coordinate 124,162,558, forward strand.
AGTGCCAGAGGAGTATCCAGTGCATTACAACTCAATGCAATGGATATCTCTCTGTCCCTCAAAGGGTTAAAATCCTATATAAATAAATGGGACTTGCTATTTGTTCCCTGTGGTGTAGTACAAATGCATTTGCACATATGGCTTGGAGGTGTTTGCAGAGAGCACACTGGATCTTATTCAGGAACACAAGAGAGAAACTCTCCAGTATAGCAAATGCACCATAGGAGAGAGATATAAATAAATAAATAAATAAAGACCTTGGTCTGAATGGGGCTATTAACTCTTTGAATGCTAAAGAGGTTTCTAACACATCCTATATAATAATTTGCTAGGATGTTTGGCAGAAGCCGTCATGCGCAGTAGAGACTGCGCGCGTTCGGGCAGTCTCTACTGCGCAAGACTGCATCTTGTGGAGGCCTGCTTAACCCTTTGAGTGCCAGAGGGGTGCGCAATGCCTTGCAACACTAGTTGCTTCATAGTTCGTTAGAGTCTTCCCTAGCATTCAAGGGGTTAAAATCAATGGGAACTTTTGTTTATTCCCTCTGGTGCATTGCCCCAGAATTGCTCCTCTTTATCTTCATGCATATGGCTCAGAGTCAGGAACCTGTTCTCACGTGCAGGAAACTCAGTGCTGGGAAGCAGAGGCTGTATCAGCTTCTCCTCAGTTATTTTAAGGAAGAGGAGATGATTAAAAGCCACTTTGTGATGGAGAAAGAAGAAGAGCCAGGGAATGGTGTGTTCACACGCCTGATTAGATAAACAGGGGGACAAAGGGGGAGACTCTCCAGCCATGGAAATTCTGAGCTGTGTGATATGTCTATTAACACCTTCACTGCTGGGGAGAAAAATGAACGTGGAGCCATATCCAGCTTTCTTAACCTTGTGAATGAAGTGTGGAAAAAAAACACTGGCAGCTGTTAGGGACAGTTCTGGGGAAAATTAACCCATTGGATGCCAAATAGATTTCCAGCGTATTTCTCTGCAATATGTGAGAGATTATTGTAGCATCCAAAGGGTTAATATCACGGATAATCATGAGCTCCTACTAAAGACATCCTAGCAATAGGTGCAGTATCACTTAAAAATGTCAAAGAATCCTATATCAGAACAGTGATGCATTTGAGAATCATAAAGTCGGCCATAAATACACTATTTGGGTCCTATGTTCAAAATAAAAGAGGAGCAGTTCTGGGGCAAATCAACTGCACTATAGGGGAGAAGTAAAATTTAAAAAAATTCCCATTGATATAAATAGGGATTTTAACCCCTTAAATGCTAGAGAGTTTTCCAATGCATTTCAAGACCTCTATAGCATTCAAGGGGTTAAACTTTGCATTTAAATCAATGGGAATTTTTAGTTCTCCCCTATAGTGCAAATGGTTTGCTCCAGAACACATCCACTTTTCTTTTGAACATAGCAATGCACTAGACATCCCTGTGACACTTAAAGGATTAACACATACAGTGGACAGCTACGTTGATTTGATTGTCAGGCTTGTTAAAGGGATAATAATACTTAATTATACATTTATTTAATATTGTAGGCATAAAAAAATATGAAAAACGATGTAAGGCTTATCTCTCAAACAAATATGGTTTGAGAGCTATGCCTCGCTAAACATACCTCTTCTTGGCTGTTTGAACGAAGTCAGAGCTCTAGCTGACAGCTGCAGAATCCGGTCATTTGACCAGATGGAGGCTCTTCAGCAGAGCCAAAATTGTGTGATTTAAACATTAATACTTCATTGGAATGGTCTACAAAGTGTGCCTGGTTTGCAAGCACACTTTGTAGACCGTTCCAATGAAGTATTAATGTTTAGACTGTGCGTTTTCAGCTCTGCTGAAGAGCCTCCATCTGGTCAAATGACCAGATTCTGCAGCTGTCAACTAGAACACTGACTTCGTTCAGACATCCAAGAAGAGGTAACTTTAGTGAGGTATATCTCTCAAACCATATTTGTTTGAGAGATAAGCCTTGCATCGTTTTTCATATTTTTTATGCCTACAATATTAAATAAACATAAAAATAAGTATTACTATCTCTTTAAATAGATACAATCTAAAACAGATAATTGTTTTTAATGTTGGCTTACTGAGCTATGTACAGTATCTCATGTTTGTCTTTTAACCTTAATACTAACTTGTGCTGCACTCAACAAAAACTTGCATAAGCAACCAGGGGCTTAACAATCTTGCACAGCTTCTTAAATATCCACAGGAAGAACACATTTATCACATGTTTCAGAGCTTATGCACCTAAGAAAAGAACTGTTTACTGCCGATGTCTAGGGATACATGATATTTAAATGTGTATTCATTTTTAGGTGATGCTACTCTTTTAAATTCAATCTATCTGGTGGGAAAAAAGGACTACAATTCCCATCATCCCAAGTTAGACGTTTGTTTGCTCAGGATGATGGGAAGTATAGCCTGAAGGTCTCGGGTTGCTCAGCTCTCTTCTAGAACAGGGGTGTCCAAGGTCAGTCCTCAAGGGCCATCAATAGTCCAGGATGTAAGGATTTTCCTGCTTAAGCACAGGTGAGTCAGGCAAAATGAATGAGCCACTGATCAACTCACCTGTGTTTAATGAGGGAAATCCTTAAATCCTGGCCTGTTGGTGGCCCTTGAGGACTGAACTTGGGCAGCTTTGTTCTAGAAGATAACACTCACAAAGTACCACCTGGTAAACTGTCTTTCTGCCCTGGCTAACCAGACTAAACTTGGTCGCTCTATGCTTCTATAGGGTAGGGTTTCTGCTCTACAACACTAAATGCAAAATAATAGCTGGATGCCAGCACCACAGCCACAAGGAGATAAAGTTTCAGTTTCTGGGACAAAATGACCCTGCATTGGGATGGTGGGTAGAAATGTTGCATCACTTTTCTCACATGTTCATCAGCAAGAAAGGGAGAATTTATTCTCCCAACACAGAGCCACATTCTCAAGAAAAATGGAACAATCCTGGGACAAAGCAATGAAACCATAGAACACAAATAAACATTACCATTTATTTAAATAGGGCTTCTAACCTCTTGCATGTGTTAAGAGGTGTCCAACTAATCATCCTGAACAGCTAATTTTTTTGTGCTGGCATTAAAGTTATGTGCCTTCACTCCCAGGTATGTGCTAGAGCGTATAATTGCTTTAGTGCATGCCTGCGCACATATTAATGCTTTAATGTAAGCAAGCCCCAAACACTTCCCTTATTGTATGCACAGGAAAACTGTCCATGTCAGTATTCCCCTGGACTTTGTTAGTAGAGAGAAACAAGGGACGAGGGAAGGAGCAGTCCAGCATTCCTCACTGCTCTTTCCTTCATGCAAGTGGTATAAGGGGGAATCTTTTTTTGTGTAGGCTGTAGGCGGGGGCAGTAAAAAAAAAAAAATAAAGCTTATTTTAGACTACAATTAGTACATACCCTGAATGCAACTTTTTCTAGCTTTTGAAATGCAATCACAATTGCAGTTGCTTTTGAGGTGTGTTTTTCAAGCACAATTTTTTCACATTCACCCCATACTCACAATCAGTTTCACATAATACTAAATACTTATACAAAGCCTGAAGAAATTCTGATTGTTTCGTCTGGCTTCACTAATGTTAAGTTCCGTGCCCAGCTTCACACATTGATCAGACTGTATTTCATACCCTAAATCAGTGATTCTTTTCATGGATTGATTCTGAGGATTCAAGAACCCAGTATAGGAAGTCCTGCTCCACTTCCTCCTTCTCGGCTATTAGGTGGGATCCTTTCTATTTACATGTACACATGCCTAAGTCCTATATCAAGCATTCACATAACCACTTCTAGGACATGTGTGTAGTGACTTGCTCTCTAGCATTCCAGAACATTTATTCCCATGTTCTGTGTTTGACACTGGCTTGTTCCTGACCTTACTTGTTTTCCACCTGCCCTGACCTCTGCTTCATTATTGAGCTAGATTCTGCATGCCAATTTGGATTCTGAGATTATCGTTCTTTGTGAGCTTTTTATTCTGCTTTCTCTCTAGTCCTAAACCTATTCCTCTCCGGTGTCCTAGAAGTCCTCTGCTCTGCATGTCTATCTCCTGTCTGTTTAGTCAAAGTGACACAAGGCCTGCAGAAAGTCCCAGGTCTGTCAGAATTGATTTAGATTGGATCATGGAGGTAGGAGGGGGAAAGAGAAGGATGGTGGAAAAATAGATCATGTAGGTGGAAGTGGGAAAGAAGGACAGTGGATGAGGGTAAGAGAGAAGGTGATGGAGTACACAAAATGGGGCAATATTTAACAAGTTCTTTGGGATTCTGCTACAAATAAATAGACTCACACACAATAGTAGCTATAACTACAAAACAGTTTATTATAGGTAAAACAAGCAAAGATACTTAGCCACCCCTAGATTCTTCAGTATGGGAGAGCCCTCCACACAAATCCCCACAGTGTATCTTTAGATGGACATGCGTCTGTCCCACAAAATGGCTCTGAAGACCAGAGACATGTCCCAACTAGTTCTACTCAGGCTACGCCCTAAAGAAATATGCTTCTAACCTATCATATTCCAGTATAAACTTTAGAACCATATATGGTGATACATAGTTGTCTACACCTGCCTCTACATTAGCTGCTGTTATGACTATGTTATGTCCTGTTGTCTCCTACTACATGACTACAGCAGCAAAAGGATTTACCTCTGGCTGACCCAGAGGAGACCATATAATGTAATTCTCTATATAGGCAGGAGTAGGAACCACGTACAAGAGAGAAAGAAAAAGAGAAAGAAAGAGAAACAGGGGAGAGAGAAGACAGCAGAAGAGAGTCTGGGGACAAAGGAAGAGGTAGAATGGGAAGAGAGGATGCAGGAGGAAGGAGAATGATAAAAGAGGAGGAGACAGAGGGGAGCCTGGAGAGAGAGTAAGAGGCAGTGGGTAGTATTAGAAGAGGGAAAGGGGGAGCAAAGACAGAGAGGAGCTGGCAACAGCAAGTATGGATAGAGAGGAGGTGACAGCAAGCAACATGGCAGAAATTTAAGGGGAGTGGAGGGAGAGTCATTTTGGGGTCCTGCTACCAGCTAAAGAAGTTCCCTACCTTGTTCAGATGAGTTACCCAGCCAAGAACGTCTTGTGACTGATGTCTGAATGTAAGAGAACCTGTCCTTTTGTGGATGTTACATGATCACATTCCCTACTATCTGACTGGTTATAGAGGGAAACAACATATGAAACAGAGCACTCATTTCACAAGATACCTTTCGTGTCTTGTGAAATGGTATGTTACAAATGAATACCAAACACAAGAAACAGAGCAGGCACTGGCACCATATTAATACTGAAACCTAAGTCTAACCGCTAAGATAGTGGGGTGCACTCAGGCCTTAAGTCTAACCATCATAATGTGATAGGGGGATAGCCCAAAGAAAGCTAGCTCCCAATCTAGTAAGTCCCATAAATCAAAACATGAATCAAAACAGATGAAAAAATGAAAAACAATTTAAAAAAGAGTAGGGAGAGGTCCCCCTCACACATGTAGCTATATCATACATAACATGGCTAGAAAAAATATATATTCACTGTCCAGTGTAACAGTAAACAACACATACATACATTCGTATACATATATATATATATGTGTGTACAACAAAGAGGTCTGCACTCACTGTTGAATGGTCGTTCGATGTAACCTGGGTGCTTATCAATAAATGTAGGATACATAAACAAAATAGATAGTTGAAAGCACTCACAGGATTTTTTTTTAGCGAATTGAAATCAGTCAGATTTATTTGACGTTTCGGCCACCACTCGTGGCCTTTATCAAGACGTATATATATATATATATATTCCAAATGAAGGTTTGAAAGCACTCAGTCAATACAGTTTTTATTGCCCAGGTGCACAATTCCCAACAAATAAATGTAGAAATCCGAAAAAGAAGCAGGGCAGCACCCGTGGGACTTATTAAAGACAATATTTTAAAAACTAGCTATATATAAAACACTGAATACAGTTATGTATATTCCAGCCACTATACTAAAAAAATATACATGTACACAGATGTGTCACAATAATTCATGGACAAGATAAACCTCCTCCACATGAATGCTAAGATGGTAAACCCATATATCCTATTAGAAAGAGAACCACTTAATAGCAGTATCCCAAAGGTGGAAGTAGTATATAGTACGCATGTGGAGAAAAAGATAGTTCAAAAATACTTATCCATAGTATAGATCTTCCGTGAACAGGACCCTCTCTACATGCCAACCAACATATGAATACCAAACTTACAGAATTGTTTTCCTGGCATGTCAGGTCATATAAATGTATGCACTACATTTTGTACTATATTTATACTAGAATGTGACTATTGTCTAACAAATGCATGCATACTGTTTAAAGCAGGTACCAGGTTTTACAAAACTAACTGTTTTTTGTGGGGGTTATAATGCATAGAATATTTCGTTTTTTCCTTACACAGGCACACACAATATTGTTCCTCATTGCGATCCATCCAGTCAAATGAACGGCCTTTGAAGAATAATGCAAAGATATAGACATTACAGAAGTTGCTATGCGTTATATAAAACCAGTTGAAGAGCCTGTGTACACGGGCCACAGTGCCACCCAGCAACGGCCGTGGTGCAGTCATGCACAGTAGAGACTGCCCACGCCGCTGCTGATACGGAGTTGGACGCTCCAAATTCAGACCGTAGTCCTCTCTGTGCACTGACTACAGTCTGAATTCAGAGCGCCCCGCTCCGTTATCAGCCGCGGAACGGGCAGTCTGTACTGCACATGACTGCAGCGCACGCAGCCGACTGTACTGTGCATGACAGCTTCTGACAAACATACATTTAGCTAATTATTTTATAGGATGACACTGACCGATCCCATGTATGTTTATATTATGACATTACTATGTCTTTAACCCCTAGATTGCTAGAGAGGTCTCAAACACATTGCTTTGCAATGCGTTGGAGACCCCTCTAGCATTCAAGGGGTTAAAAAGGCTCTTTTAAACCAGTGACATTTTTTTATTCGGCCTCTATGATGCAGTCAGTTTGTTGCTTTTTGAATGTGGCTTTAAATCCTGTTGGCAATTGGACAGTAGTTCTACCAGATCTGTAGAATGTGACTATCTCAAAAAAACCTCTGAAGTAGTAATCTGGAATTGATGGATAATATTCCGGCAACTGGGTTGGAAAAGGATAAGTTATGTGCAATGTTCTCTGTATTTGTTGTTAATAAGAATACTTGTAAGAACATTTCAAACAGTTGTTAATCATAATCCAATTTATCCAATAACACTTCTTCCAAGTCTTTATATAATGGGTTGTTTCTATCTTAAAGGAACAGTAAAGCCTTCTTATGAAAATGTTTCTTTCAGGGGGGGTTTTCTGCTGAGAACAACATGGATACTTCCTCTGCTGGCAGATTCATTAATCACATGTCATTACAGAGAAAATTAGAATTTTTCTGATAGTTTGAGTTTAGGGTTTTTTGACAGCCAGGTGGCGATGTTGCTATTATAGCCACTTCTCATGAAACTGCTAAGTTATCTCTGTACTATCTTTTGAAAGAAGCATCTCCCAGCATTGATAGTGCGCTTGTTTTGCTCTCTAGTTGATATGTCAAACATGTGGACAAAGGACCACGAGTGGCCTCCTGCATAAAAATTTGCAACCCTCCATAGAGAGAGAGGCTTTATAATGCCTTGTGGTGTTGGATCTTACCTAACCCCCCATCATCAACCTAGGATTGTCACCTGTCTAGTGTTCAGGTTTGATTGGTCCTGATATCAAGGTAATATCATATCACGGTGCCGTGATTCGGGCCTTGGCAACCTGATTACTCCTGTAGTGGCTGGCGGCTCATTCTGGTCGCAGACTTCCTGGTTGCTTGTGCGTCATTATGCACTCAATATTTTTATAGGCCACGCTCACCTTAGCGTTGTAACTCCTCCTTCGTAGGAGGCCTTATAAGCCACGTTCGGCCATAGCCTGATTGCCCTTTCGTGGTGTTTCCGAGCGTTATTGTTCCCTGTTGCGATCCGTTTCTGGCTGCCTTTCCGATATGTGTATGACCCATGGCTTTGTCTGACTACCCGATTAGTGTCTGAACCTCTGGCCTTGCCTGACCACCCAGTCCATTCTCGATCCGGCTTCTCTGACTACCGCTCCGTGTATGACCCTTGGCCTGGCTGACTACCCGCAACGTGCTACCCTGGCTCTGTCTGACTACCCATTTTGTGTATGACCTCGGCCTGCATATCTGACCTTTCTATTGGGCATCCGGGTGTGAGTGCTGTTAGGTTAGCATCTCTGTCCTTTCATATTGCTCGAAGGTCCTAGCGTTCTAGGACGTCCGTAGTATCCTAGCGTTCTAGGTTACTTGACCATTTCCTTGCTCCCTGCTTGTGTGCCTTACCACTTACTGTTCGCTATTGTGCTTACATCCTGGTTCACATCATCCGGAGACTGTCTGGCTACGTTCAGTGCTATTCCTGTAGTGGACCTTACACTGTCCCCACGCCTGACCTGGGAAGGTTGGGGAAGTGTGATCATTATTTACTGCCTGAATTTCCCATGTCTTCATTGACTTTATGGTAGAATTGCCGGATTCCAAGAGATGTACGGTCATACTGATGATAGCTGACTACTTTTCCAAAATTTCGTCCCCCTGCAGGGACGTCCATCCTCTAGAGAGTTGGCAGAGGTATTCGCTAAAGAGGTGTTTCGGCTCCACGGAGTACCCAAAGTGGTGGTTTCTGACAGAGGAAGCCAGTTTGTGTCCCGGTTTTGGAGGTCTTTTTGTGCTCAGATGGGTATCCAACTCTGTTTCACCTCTGCTTACAATCCCCAGTCCAACGGGGCTGCCGAGAGATCCAACCAGGGGTTAGAGCAATTATTGCGCTGTTTTGTTTCAGACCATCAAAATAATTGGGTGACCTTGTTACCGTGGGCCGAGTTCGCCAGGAATTGTGCCCTGAAGTTGTCCTCACAGAGTTCTCCATATTTGATCAACTATGGCTTCCAGCCCTCCTTGCTTCCTGATTCCTTTCGGAGACAGGATATTTCGGCTCTTGATGAGCACCTTCGGAAACTCGGCTCCACTTGTGTATAGGTCCAGGATTCCCTAAAGAGATCCACACAGCGGTATCAGAGGCATGCTGACTGTAGGAGACTCCCTGCACCAGTCTTTCAAGTAGGGGAGAGGGTATGGTTATCCTCCCGTAATCTGAACCTCCAGGTACCCTGTCGAATACTGGCCCCTCGGTTTGTAGGTCCATACCGGGTGCTGCGTAGAATCAACCCTGTCACTTACGCTCTGGAACTCCTGGTAGGGATGAGGATTCACATTGGTTTTCACGTATCTTTGCTCAAACCCTTGGTATGCAACTGCTATATAACGGTGCTTAATCATGAGGAATATGAGGTACAGAGCGTTCTGGATTCCCGCAGAAGTAGAGGGCGCTTCCAATACTTGATACACTGGAAGGGCTATGGACACAGGTTCCATTCACAATTTCCAGAGAAACCTGGCCCTCTTCCTCGGGGGAGAGGTCATTGAAGGTGGGGTACTATTACGGTCCTGTGATTTGGGCCTTAGCTACCTGATTACTCCTGTAGTGGCTGGCGGCTCATTCTGGTTGCAGACTTCCTGGTTGCTCGCTCGTCATTATGCACTCAATATTTTTATAGGCAACACTCACCTTAGCAGTGTAGCTCCTCCTTCCTAGGAGGGCTTATAAACTATGTTCGTCCATAGACTGATTGCCCTTTCGTGGTGTTTCCGAGCATTATTGTTCTCTGTTGCGATCTGTTTCTGGCTGCCTTTCCAATTTGTGTATGACCTGTGGCTTTGTCTGATTACCCAGTTAGTGTCTGAACCTCTGGCCTTGTCTGACTATCCAGTCCGTTGTTGATCAGGCTTGTCTGACTAACCACTCCATGTATGAACCTTGGCCTGGCTAACTACCCGCTACGTGCTACCCTGGCTCTGTCTGACTACCCATTTTGTGTATGACCTCAGCCTGCATATCTGACCTCTCTATTGGGCATCTGGGTGTAAGTGCTGGTGGGTTAGCGGCTCTGGCCATTCATATTGCTCGAAGGTCCTAGCGTTCTAGGATGTCCGTAGTATCCTAGCGTTCTAGGTTACTTGAGTCTTCCTGCTTGCGTGCCTTAACACTTGCTGTTCGCTATTGTGCTTACATCCTGGTTCACATCATCTGGCTAAGTTCAGTGCTGTTCCTGTAGTGGACCTTGCACTGTCCCCAACCCTGACCCGGGAAGGTTAGGGAAGTGTGGTTATTATTTACTGCCTGAATTTCAATAAAATCTTTATTTTATTCTACCTGTACCTGTCAGTGTATTTATTTGTCTGCAGTCCCATGACATATCATTTGCAGGCTACTGGCACAATCCACAGATAGAGCACTATGGTAGTGGCTAGATTCTAGTGGACTAAAGGACCTTAGCTGACATCACCAGTCAATCACTTGTGTAAGGAGGGTATGAGAGGGGTACAGTGTGAGAGAGACAGTGAAAGATGCAGGTTGCAGACAGCACAAATGGAAGGTTCATAGATGCATGTGGGTGCAGGTCAGAACAGATCATTTTGGCTCTTTATTTTCAAATACTGTGGAAATGATACATATGGATACTAGAGCAGATCATTCTGGATACTTTATTGCACCACACTTCCTTAGTATATCAACTGCAGTGGCTATACAGAAATTAATGACATGTATTGCTCCATAACACCCACATTATACAGGGAATAAAGTGTCCAGAATTATCGTCTCCAGCACCCATATGCACCAGCTCTACAGTATTTGAGAATAAAAAGCCCAAATTAATCTGTTCTGACCTGCACCCACATATACCTCAGCACCTTCCATTGCTGCTCTCTTTAACCAGCAACTTTCTGTGCCCCAAAAAGAGAGACAGAGAACCAACAGAAATTGAGTAATTCTGTGGATGACACTGGAACAGTGCTGCAGTATCAGTTTATGTGTAATGCTCTGACTACCAGTGGACAGTGGAACAAGACTAGGGTGTCAGACAGTGTAGGTGTCATTCAGGGATGGAGAAGCAGACAGTGTATGGGTGGACACCAGTGGACAGTAGAACAAGGCTGGAACAAAACAGTGTATGTATGGTTATTTGACTACCTAGGGGGGATACTCAATAGTAACATATTCTGTATAATGGAAAATCTGACATTGGGACTGCTAATATGAAATGCAGCACTGTAAAATATACATGCTCTCTTTAATTAACTAATTTACAATAATCAGAGTGATTGTGGAGCATCCTGACTGCACTATAGGAAGCAAGTAAACATTCCCCAAATTTCCATTTATATAAATGGGGCTTTTAATCCTTTGAATTCTAGATAGATTGTCATCTCATTGTGAAGCAATGCATTGGAGACTTCTCTAGCAGTCAAGGCACTGGAAGCACTATTTGAATCAATGGTAATTGTTTTACCAGTATCATGATGCTGGTTTGCCCCAGTTCATCTAAGTAGTACATCAACCTCAATGTGTGACTGGCCAGGCATGTCTTGTCAGCATGTGGAATGTTATTAGCACCACAACTTTATAGGACACAGCAGATTCACTTGAGATCCCATTCCACTTCTAATCACTTTCACAACTTCCTATGAATGTAGGAAGCCTTCTCTAGACCCGGCTGTCTTCCAACTCTCTCATACTACCTTGGAGCTAAAAAGAGAACTCAATACTTTAAGCGCCAATGGACAGTCCAATGCAAAGCAAACAAACAAAAAAAAACATATGGGTCCATAAGAGTACATGTATAGTCAGTGGGCCATGTTTTGGTGCCATACTTACTAAGAATCTCCCATCTTAACTGGTGGTGCTAAAACTGAGCAGTTACATCAAATGTTACATTTAGGGGAGTAGATCTTCTGATGCAGTGCTGTCTTTGTGATAATTGCTCTTTTACACACAAATTATGAGAAATGCTTATTGCTATAGCTATATGTTACTCAATCTTGCATTATACACAGTTGGCTTCAATGACTCTTAGATACAGAATTACATCTAAAAATTCTAAGTATTGTTATTTAATACTTATATTATTGTTTGGAAATCTCTCCTAAACACTAAAGGGAGAGCTGACCTTTAACGGCTGTGACAGAAAGTGTTGCCTTTAATGGGCTACAAGAAAATGGTCTCTGCACAGAGTTCTAAATACTACAGGGAGAACTGAAATCTACCTCTTGTCACCACAGGAGCTTCAGCTCAATTTTCTTTTAGTGGAAGAATATGTTAATGCATTGTTAGGGTTTTGGACTGTAATGTTTAATTTCTGTAGCTGCTACCTGGACAGAACCCTAATCATCTCCCGTGACTAGACCCAGCTATCTCCTGACTACCACTTTTCTCACCTGCTTTACCGAATCTCCATTACAATGCAGAATATTGTAGAGGCCTGCTCTGCCAAATTCTCCTTCACATTGCAGTGGTGAACTGCCTCCATCTGCAGGATCATTCACCCAGTATGCAGGTTACCTGTTCATCACATATATTTATGTAAGGGATTATCATTTCTTCTTGACCAGTATTTTCATATTTTTATCTATTGTGTGTCAGGACTGTTTTATCCTCTGTGGTTCTGTGCTATTGCTATTGGATTTATATTACAGATTAAGCCTATAATATATTTATGCATACTTTCTGCATACACTGCTTATGACCTGATGAGTGCCCAAATCAAGGACCCAACCTGTGAAGCAAGGCCCAGTGGGATCTTTTTTCTAATTTTTGCTTGACCTAGAACATAACAGATTGATCTGGATCTTGTCTCTGCAGGACAAGCTCTGAATGGAATGTCCCAACAGATGGCCATCATGGGACATGTGATCCAGGAAATGGAGGGAGAGGTACAGCTGCTTCGAGGTCTGGAGTATTATCTTCTAAGGGAATTAAAATGCCTTTTACCAACTCTTCAATGGAGATCATGGGTTGATTTGAGGGTTTCTAAATCAATGCCTGATGGTTCCTCAGTTGTAGCAGTTACTTTCTACTCCTGATCAAACAAAAATTGGAAACTTCTGAACCTGTTTTCTGGGAAAGCACTTGTCTGAGCATCTCCCTTTATTGCACAAGCCTTACTTAGAGATTTCACTGGTTTGGTTTCATTGCTGTCATGAGTTTTATATTCAATGATCTAAACAGTAAGTTTACAGTACAGGTGTACCTTCAAACACTAGTACAAGGTAAAGATCAGTAACTGCAGATTTTCACAGTTTTATTGCAGACACCACATGGAAATAAACAGCTCAAAGGTTCCATTTGTGTATTGGGTTGTTGCCTGAGCCTGTCTCGAGTGGAAGCTCAAGAAAGCTTGGACTACTTTATTCACTCTTGTATCAAGATTGATATTAATTTGCAAGCACACTGCAGAAAAATAGTAGGAGCAACTTCTCAGTTGTTTCCCAATCTCAATCAGCCAAATTGGTTCCTTAATCAATATTGTAATAGATATACTTCTAAACAGATGCAGGCTGTTTTTTACATGAAGCATTTTAATGTTGGAGAGTTAGAACATAGCAGATCAATTAACCTCTCTTTGTATTGTGGCCAACCCAGTCAGTGCCACCTGGATCCCAAAAAAGCCTGAACTCAAACTATCAGAAAAATTCTGAGCTCAGGACCTGTCAACCCTGAGATATCTCCTGTTATTCGCTTATTTTCTGCATACTCTGTTTAAGACCTGGTGACTATCCATATCAAGGGATTAACCTCACTTGTGGGTTAGGCACTTTTTATAGGTAAGACATGTAGTCACCCTGATGGAACCCTGTGATGTCATCAGAGAAGGACACTATATCAAGACAGAGACAGAGGGATGAAATATGTACAGGGAAATCATATGAGCTCTGTGAAGTTGACTAAAGCTTTACATGGATTTCTGCTATTGTTAATGTATAATCCTATATCAGAGGAGAATCTTATGTTAATCTTTACTGACCATGTAATTTAAATAGTCAAAAATACTGCATATGATGGCGCATTGTTAAAACTTGCACGCTATTTTTCTTTTCCCAGTCCTATTCAATATCTGGCATGTTGCCATCAGCTTCATGTGAAAAGCAAAAGTTTGTTTGCTGAAGCTTTTTGATGTTCACTGACAGATTGTCTATTCACGTCAATATAACTGAGTGAACCAAAGTTTTTTCAATTGGATTTACTATTTTTGCTTTGCAATCATGGCAACAACATGAATTCCAATGTGGAAAAAACCACATGCACTTATCCCAATCACACACACAAAACTCAGCTACATTAGCTGAAGCTCGCCCCCTCGCAGACATTGTATGTCTGTGATGCTTCTATTGTGACCTCCATTATCAAGTACAGACTTTCTCAAGGGCATTACATGATGAAACATATTGGGTGATTGTAATGTGAATTGTAAAGTTTTTTTATTAATGTTGTAAATATCATCAACAGTAAGTGAACACCTTTTGGAAACATATATAAAGTACCTTACTGCTGTTTGATGGTCACATTTTGTTAGTCAATAGTCCCATTTAACATTTCGAGTGCCAAAGGGTTAATAATACAATATCTTATTAAGGATATGTATAAGAAACAATAATATTTTGGAAAAACCTGTGAATTGTTTTTTCTACCCAGAACACTGCTGTTTTAATGCCTGGGCATACCCAGTGTACATTGGAGACCTCAGGCTCGGGGGTGGGCGGCATCTCTGTCTTATAGCAAATTACTCTGGCCAACTTAGGCCATGAACCATGTTAAATCAGTGGCCTAAGTAAAAGCGGTAAGACTATGATGGGGCCTGGTGTGGAGGGGGCCCCAGCATTTTGTTCATGCTTCTGCCACCCCTGTAATATGTGTGAGCCTCTGCTCACAAAAAAATAAGCAGTGATATTCCCGGTAGTGGAACCACCCAGTTTACAATACCCCGCCTCTACTCTACCCTTATCTGCAACACAACCATGGACTACAGATCTATTAAAGCACCAGCACCGCTTTCGCGTCTCAGTCTTCGTAGTTATGCTCATGCGCACTGACTAGTGGGAAAGAGTGCCATAATGAGAGCCCAGGTGCCCACTGCTATCTCCCTGGTCAGGATCTAGTATGAAAGTTAGTGGTGCCATGAGAGCTGCCCTGACCCATTGATATCTTTGTGGTCAATGACTGGGATACAGGTATTAAGGTCAATGGGACGGCAGGACTTTGTAAGTTGCATAATGGTGCTACTGGAAACTTAGTTGGTTTGCGCCATATGTCCCTTATATGTGTTATTTCTACATTACGAAAAGGGAGTTGATTCATGAAATAGGATACCAGCATAAATTGTTGGGCCTAAAACCGGTCTGGATTCCAGTGCAGGTTATAACTTTATCATTGTTTGATCTACAGATTTTCAAATAGCAATCAACAGATAGATCTATATTGGTGACACAGGAGTGCAATACTCTCTTGCGTCACTCCTCTCTTGCTTCACTCTCATGCTCTCTTGCTTCACTGGTGACACAAGAGTGCAACATGCTCTCTTACTTCATTCCTTCCCCAGAGGGTCCTGATGCCCCCAATGAGGTTAGGAAATAACATTTAAAAAAATGAGTGGAGGAAGGGGATGGAGTGTGCAGGCACAAGTAGGGCACAGGCTTGGTCATGCTGGTACACATGGCCAAGAACATGCCCACATGTGACTGGCACTCTGAGGGTTAAATCTGTTGTATGTGTACCTTGGTTGTGAATAAAGAATCTTCTTATGCTCCTATATTTTAACTGATTTTATTTCCTGCAGCCTGAGATTTTGTAAAGATGTTTGCGTCCGTCTGCCTAGAATACTTCTCAATGTATACAGAATAGCTGGTTGCTCAGGAACATAAATACAGATGTTATCAGTATCCAGCCGAGGATAGTGTAAAAAAAGCATCCAGAAAGTAAACACATGAATCATTCTCTATGTTTATACATCTACTTTGCTCTACACATTTAGGGTGTGCACGCTTCTGAAAATAAAGATAAGCCCTTTCCACTCTCTGGTGTCATTTTGAAACTAAATTGATTTCACATCTGTTTTGCCAGGGGCACCTGAGTGATGTGATTTGAGGAGGTGCAGATGGTGAAATTAATCTTTTTAGTTTCTCACAAGACTCCCTGGTCTGCTCAGAAATAACAGAGGATGAATTGAGCAAACCAACTGCACTTTACAGGACAAATACCAATTCTCCAAATCCACAAAGATGTAAGTGGGTCTTCTAAAAAAAACACTAGCACCTAAAATGATCAGAGGGGTCCATGCTATGGCGATATGTCTGGCTACGTGTGGCGAGCACATCGCTTTGACGTTGGAGACGCACATCCCCATATCCACTAAGAATTAGGTATGAAAGGGGAGGGGAGGGAGAATCCCCTCATTAGCATGCAGGGTTGTCAAACTGCTGGTGATATTGAATGGATGCCCTCCTTACTCTGTGCGTGTGTGTGTGTGTACGCATGTGTGTGTGTGTTCGTGTGTGTGATATGACACTAGAATACAGATCCTATAAAATAGATATATTTAGATGACAAGAAGCCAGAGAGATAGTCGGTGAGATACTCAGTTGATTAATACACCACCTGTAGAATTTGCTCAAACATTGGTTCTGGTCCTGGCAAGGTCACCCCAGCCTTTCACTCTTCTGAGGTAGATAAACTGAGTACCTGGGACATACTTCAAAATAAGAGACACTCTTAAAGTATCCTTCCTAGTAAAATACTTTCACAATAAAAAAAAAATTCAACAACATGTCTATGCAGACTTACTTCTCCTACACTTCCATTCTCCTGCCAGCACTGCCTTACTCTGAAACACAAACCGTGCTGCTGCATCTTTCTCCTCATTCCCCCTCAACAAGACAATGTTGCATGGGGAGATCCAGCCCTTGGCACCCGTCTGTAGTGCATTGCAGTAACTGACAAGCTAAAAGGTTGGAATGCTCCTGACTTATAGTTTTCTATGCAACAGAAACATTTATTTAGCAAAGTTGTGCTAATGTATTGCTGGAACATTCCTACAATTGAGTGGTGGATCCTTCCCAGTGCGGACCCTTCTCCCTTTTTCACTTGGAAATGTTTAATGCATTAATTTTGTCTGGGTAGAATTACATTTGCTTGGATCTTAATTTTTCATAGCCATATTAACCCTATGAGCTCCAGCATTTCTGTTTTTCTGTATACTTTTTATTCATTTATTTTCATCTTCACCTACTTATTTTTACCCTTGTGCCCCTGATAGGGAGCTCTCTAACCCTCTTTCCATAAAGCTTTCTGTCAGGGACCGTGAAAGCAGGTATTGAGCAAAAATTAAACATTGTAAAAAAGATAGTGTTACAATGTAGAAAACCCTGTCTGTACAACATATAGAAAACTCAGTGCTACACTGTCTCACTCACCCTGCTTTCACAGTTCAAGACAGAATGCACTCTGGAAAAGAAGTGTATGCATTTTGAATATGTCAAGTGAAAGGGGAGGTTGACTGCCATTTTAAATAATGATAGACACAAGAACAAGGTGTGGTGACATTGTAACTAGCAGTGTAAGAAATATTTCACAAAGTACAGTTCTGTATTCTGGTACATTTCTCTAATAGTAGGCACTAGAACCCAAATGTCTTTAAGAGAAGGAAATATATATATATATATATATATATATATATATATATATATATATATTTATCAAAGTGATCACACTTTTGCCCATAGTCTATCCCTCTCATCTCTACCACCTCCAGCAGCCTCCCCACAGCATCTCCCCCCTACCCTCAGACTGTGTGACCAGGCAGCACCACACTTCCCTGAACCTAAGCAGTCACAGTGTGTCTGCTGGAGACTGTGGGTGAGCGGAGGCTTTGTGAACTTTCATGTCATGCAGCAGGTAGTTCTGACAGAGACCGCATTACCTATGAGAGTTTGGGCAGGCTGTGCTCACAGCCAGTCACCAGGAGCCAGAGACAGATTTGTAGTTATGGAAAAGTGGGGGAAGAAGGACAGAGAGGTATAAAGGAAGCTGGAAGGGGAAGCAAAAACAGCAAAAGAGGGAGGGTGGGAGAGGAATGGAGAAGTGGCAAAAGTGTGTGTTATGGAGGTGGAGATGTATTCTTCAGTGATATCACTTCTCCGATTCCTATGTTATTCTATGGAGCCTATGCTCTAAGATCTCCCCAGCTTTGGAGATCTTAGTGCATAGGCACACAGTGTATGCAGAGCGTTACAACAGTAGTATGTTACATAAATAAATGGAGATAAAATAAGGGTCACATTCATAGAAACAATAAGAGAGTGGTCCCTGCCCCAAGAAGCTTACAGTCTAAATGGGTAATAGGAGACAGACAACAGGGTATGAAGGTGTCAAGTGTTGAGCTTGATCACTCAGCATGAACAAAACTAGCAAATGCCATAATGTTCCTGGTGGCTTATCTTGCCATAGGTCTGCTAAACAAAATGTCAAGGCTTACCGTGCTGTAGTAGGCTATGTTAACATTAAATTACATTAATAAAAAAAAAGGTGATGACATTACATTGGTGGTGAATACATGATGAACAGAAAGGAATGCTAGACAAATTATATGCAGCATGTATTATTATTTAGCACTGTTGCCTTGCAGCGCTGGGGTCCTGGGTTCAAATCCCACCAAGGACAACATCTGCAATGAGTTCTCCGGTTTCCTCCCACACTCCAAAAACATACTGATAGGTGAATTTAGATTGTGAGCCCCAATGGGGACAGGAACCAATATGAGTGTAAAGCGCTGCGGAATCTGTGTGCGCTATATAAATAAAGGATTATTATTATTATATTATATTATTCCAATATAGCATTATACTACTTGTCAGTCATTCATTAATGATCATAATATTGTCCCAACTGTCACAGATAGTGTCAACTGTGCAATTTCCTCCTCCTCAGTGCTGTTACCACCACTACATGTGCCTTATTGTAGTAGATGCTGGTTCATTCTTAAAAGTGTAAGAGACCAAGGGCTAGATTCTATTGCAGGTGCTAAATTTAGCACTGCGTTTAAATCCAGGTTTCCCCATAGACTTCAATAGGAAGATATTTGATAAAACGGGAGGTAACGTTTATCTCCTGCAATAGACTCTAGCCTCTACACTGCTGCTGTATCGACATGTCCTGCAGTCATTAACCCCTTACCGTCCCGAGCGGATGTCCCAGGTGGACAGAGGACGTGCATGTACGTCCCGGAAATCGTTTTAAAAAAATGAAAAAAAATGTTCTGAGGGTGTTTTAAGTGCCGGCCGCACTAAGGGGTTAACTATATAACCAGCTACAACAACAACCTTCTCTGACTTCACGTATATGTTAACATCAATGTTCCAGGAGCTTCCTCTCTCATCCAGGCTCAGACTGACAACATGTAGTAATCTGGCACCCCCTTTTGTACTTTCACATGGTGGGATACATGGGGGAAATTCTGCTTAGGGGAGGGATACATTATTATCACTGATTTCAATGCAAAAAAAGCAGAACAATTCCACCTTTCACAGGATTCCCATGGAAGGTGAAAAGTGCCATTGTTTGCAAATTTTGCTTTTGCAGAGAACATTTTCTACCATCCCTAGCACTGTAAACATTTCTAGCTAAAGTTTGAAATTAAGAGTTAACATTCCCATTTAAATCAATGTATAAGTGTGGACTTTTTATTTTCCCTTGTGGTACTGTTGGTTTGCTCCTTAATTGCATCATTTAACTTCCTGAATATGGTCATTGGTTTCTTAGTGGTATCAACTTGAGCAGAGACTAGGGATAGGTTTCATTTATTTCTGACAAGCTCCCTATTGTAATCTTTGTTCTTCTTTTCTGGCTGTAAGGGAGTGATGCTCAAAAGAAAATAGTTTTAAAGGATCATGTTAATGTCAGAATTATATTTAGTCTTTAAATTTTCACATTTTCAGTTGGCTAAAGATAGATTTTTTTATTAGTTAATGCAATGAAAATGTACTTTAGAAAATTATCTTAAAAGCATGGTCAAAACAAATCATAGGTTAAAAACGGAGCTGCTGACTGCAGCTTTAAAGGGATAGTATTGTTTCACAAAAACGCAGCTCCAGTTAATCTTCATAGTATTTGGTCCATGTAGAGTGTTATTTCAATACTGTCAGAGTTGTAGTGCAAGAGTAATTGAATGATAAAGTATCCCCTTCCGCCCCTTTTATCTAGTGTAAGCCACCTCCCCTCAGATGTGGAATATGGTCCTGGGACCAGACAGGTCACATCAAAGGACAATCTTCTTACTGTGAGCATAAGGAAAACTGCCCCCTTGACATGTTTTTCCTTATGCTCACTAAAGATTGTCCCTATCTGCAATCCATCTGGACAGTCTTGCTGTTCTGAGATGAGCAGTGTTACATCAGTAAAAGGGCAGGAGGGGGATACTTTATCATTCCATTACTCTTGAACTACAACTCAGACAGTACTGAAATAACATTCTCCATGGCCCAAATACTATGAAGATTAATTGGAGCTACTTTTATTGTGAAACATTACTATCACTTTAACTCCAACAATTATCTACAAAAGAAAAGTGTTGTAATTCTAGGGCATACCAACGGAACCATAAGGGAGAATCAACATCCCCCATCTCCACTGATTGAAATGGGGTATTGGGGCATTTAAGCACTTGGATGCTAGAGGGGTCTCCGAAGCATTGCAAACCAATGCACTGAAGACCCCTTTAGCATTCAAGGGATTAAGAGCCCCATTTAAATCAATCAAGATTTTTTTTTCATTTGTTTTTTTTCCCCAGAATTCCTCTACTTGTTTTTTTTTTTTTTTGCGAATATGACTTAAATTGTCAGTATAAAGAATGTTTCTTCCCTCCATTTTCTGACAAAATAATGCTAATACCGCCATATTTTCAAAAGTGATTTTATGCTTTTGAACATTCTGGTCTAAAAAGGTGACCCCAAAACTGATTTTGTTTATATAAATATTTCCGGATAGCCATTGTTTGAACTCAGGGCCCTTAGTAATAGCCAGTAGAACAGATGTTTAACTACTAGCTATCACTTTCTCTAAAGAAAATACTTAATGTCTCATTTTCAAAGTAACCAATGGTTTATTTAAAGAGACCATTTGAAAGGCGATAGTCTGTACATTTGCTGTTCTAACCAATTACCAGCAGGAATTCCACAGAAAATCATGGGGCCCATTACAAATAGGAAGAAAGATTAAAGTATAAGAAAATTCAAACTGGTAATCATACAACTTGCCTAATTCTTTACACTATATACAAGTTAGACAGTATTGCTTTAAAGGGATAATAATACTTCGTTTTATCTTTATTTTATTTTGTAGGCATTAAAAAAACATGAAGAACCTTTATGGTTTGAGAGATATTCACAAGCAAAGTTTTCCCTCCCGCCCCTTTTACCTAGTGTAAGCCATCTCTTCTCAAATGTGGAATGCAGTCCATAGACCAGACAGATAGCAACAGGGGACAATCTTCTTCCTATGAGAACAATGAAAGCCCTGGCCCCCTTGACAAGTTTTTCAGGTTTTTCCCTTATCCTAATTGAAGACTGTCCCTCTCTGCAATCTACCTGGGCACCTCCCTTCTGATCTGGCTGAACAGTGTTACATCAGTAAAAGGGGCGGGAGGGGGATACTTTGTCATTGAATTACTCTTGAACTACAACTCTGACAGAATTGAAATAACACTCTCCAAAGTCCAAATACTATGATAATTAATTAGAGCTGCTTTATTATGGAACATTACTATCCCTTTAATGTGTGTATTGTTGGTGGAGGGTGAAGCCTTGGATATTACAGATGTCTGTAGTATCCAAGGAGTTAATAAGCCCTTCCCATTTGTACAATGATGTAATTTTACAGACTCATTTCATATAATGTTAAAGTTAGGGAAGCCCAGAAACAAGTTTCTGACCCCAGACATTACTGCAAACTACAAGGGGATCCCACACACACATATGTATATATATATATATATATATATATATATATATATATATATATATATATATATATATATATATATATATACAGGGCTTAAAATTTGAAGTCCTTTGCCACTAGCCAGACCTGAAAATGTACTTGCCACTGCAAGCCATAACATACCCACCAGGGCTGAATTTCTTCTCGCCAAGGCTAAATTTTCACTCACCATTGGCTAGTGGAGAGTGGAAATTTTGAGCCCTGTATATATATATAGGAATTAAAACATATACTCAATTAACTCCTCTCAACTAAGACCCCCCCAAGAATAGGTTAATTCCATTTGCTGCCAAGGTTCATAAAAAGGGGAACCCAGGAAGGAATCTTCAGGAGTTATGCCTTAAGGAATTCTTCCATAAAAGCACGAACTGTGAAGCCAGTAACACAGTACAACCTAAACATTCCTCAAACAGCAAATCAAGCCTCCCGCATTAGGACTCAACCCCAAACTGGAAGAGTACATAGACTCCATAACACAAAGAGTTCAATCCACCATCCCTGTAGTCGCACGCTATTTTGTATGTGACTTTTTAAAAGTGAACAATTGACATTAAGGGTTAAATAATATTGAATTCATTTTAAAATTGAACTATGGTGAAATGAACTTATAAGTTCATAAAACATGTTCTTGTCATTGAAATATTGGTTAATATTAAAGCGGAACTACTACCACTTCACTTTTAAACTTTGCCCCAAATAATTACTCATCTGGAGACTAGCTACTCACTAGCGCTAGTCGCCAGAATTATTACCGCTATATTGAGAATTCTATACTGCTCCCGGACAGACAACTTTCCATAGTGACATCTGCGCGCCTGTGCTGTCAGTCCCATTCTGCTCTAGGAGGAGTTGCTAGGACCCGTTCGGTATCAAAAGGGACTGACAGCGCAGGAGTGCAGACATCACTATGGAAAGATGTCTGCTCTGTTTCCTGGCGGTCACTCCGGGTGCAGTATAGAATTCTCAGTAACGTGGTAATAATTCTGGAGACTAGTGCTATTGAGCAGCTAGTCGTCAGATGGGTAATTATTTGGGGCAAAGTTTAAAAGGGATGGTAGTTCCACTTTAACTTCACTTTAAAACAGAACCATGTGCTCATTGAAGAAATTCAGAAAACATCATGGCCTTGTCATTGTGCTCCAAGGGTTAATCATTTATGATATAGACTATATTATATATTAACCATTTGAATGCAATGTCAAGAGCATGTTCTAAGATTTTTTTCACTGAGAACATGTGGTTCTATTTTGAACAGCAGTTAACCTGAAAAATATAATTTACTGTTTTCTGTCTGTAAAATGCTGTTTGAAACGGTGGCATTAAAATTAATGTGCAGCAGGTAAGCTCAGCCCCCCTCCTCCACACACACCCATAAAAGCATTCTAACTCACAATGTATGCCAAAGTGGATCATCTTAAGTTCAAAAGAGTACATCTGGCAACATCAGTGGGTCACATTGTGTAACTAACTTGCTCTTATGGTTGCATGTTGTGTACCCATTTAGTGCCCAGTCCAGATTAATAAAGTATGGTATGGATGTTGATATTTAGAATAATTTGGGCAAATTAATCGAAATATCACCATCCACACCTCATTGTTTAAATCTGGGCACCAACTGGGCGCACATAAGAGTGGAGTGGCAAATCAGTTACACAATGTGACCCACTGCAGTTACCATGTACCAATGTGTGTATAAAATAACCCACTTTGGAATATATTGTGAATTATTTTGCTTTTGTGGGAGTCAGTGAGGCATTGTGGTGGCAAATAATGCTGTATTGCTCTGCTTGTGGCATGTAATGGAGAATGACGCTGGTGTTGGCATAAAACTCTGTATTTCTCTGATGGCATAAAACTATATTTATCTGGTGGTGGCATATAACTGTATTGCTGTGCTGTGACATATAACTCTATTGCTCTGGTGGTGGCATATAACTCTGTATTGCTGTGCTGGTGACATAGAATTGTATTGCTCTGGTGGCATATAACTCTGTATTGCTGTGCTGGTGACATAGAATTGTATTGCTCTGGTGGCATATAACTCTGTATTGCTGTGCTGGTGACATAGAACTGTATTGCTCTGGTGGCATATAACTCTGTAGTACTATTTTTAATTGACTATATTGACCTACAGATGAATTGTATTGTTTAAAAGCACTTCCATTAGTCCTAGGGTCCTGGTATTTTTCAAATTTTAATGATTTGCCCTGTGAAACAGCTATTTTTTATCTTTGTAAGGCATGTCTTACTTATTCTGTGTAAGACTCCCTCATGGTTCCTTTATAGCAATACCATCTAGAGGCAAGAAATATGTGTTCATGTAACTTATAATATATATTATTAAATTTATATCTTTATTTGATTCCACTAGATATATATATGCAAAGTGACGTATCTGAAGCTGATTAAGACAGGAATACAAATGGACCAGTGATGAGATGCATCATGCTAGAGCATTAACACTTGCTAGGAAAACAAATCAGTATTTTATCAGACTACCAATGTTTTCCGTTGATATAATGTGTGTACACATATACCCACTGGCGTGAATGTCATTATTTTAGGTGTAGGATGTTGACATTGATCATTAAATGTGCCCCCCATTTTTTCCTCTGGCCCCATGTGTGCCCCCCCGAATAGAATTCCTAGAGTCGCCACTGCTCTCAGGAACTTGGCGCAAAAATCAAGCAAGTGCTGGAGGCTGAACCAAGTAGATAAAGGCAACAGTGGCCAATAGGGATGGTGATAGGAGGAGTAACTAGAGGGTGCATGACACATACTGAGTATGAGGGAATCCAGCACATAGTATCCACCAGTGCCCAACCCCAGCCCCCTTTGTGAATACAAAGTAATCCAATATCATAAATAAAGCAGCAAAACATTATATTCATAATGGAAAAAGTATAAATGTGCAGTAAGCAGCATTATAATAAAAATTGTATTGTGCTATAGCGGTGTTTGGCCTTGTATATATGTTTGATTACATTGTTGCTTACCGCACATTTAAATGCAAGAGAAGTGACTCCTCATTGGAAGCAGCCGGTTGTGTAAGTTCTATGGTGCTATGATTTGTTGATCTTTCATCTCTGAAATTTGCATTTTGTGTACTGCTCAAAAATATATAGCATTGCATGGTTCTTTGTTTCTTTCCTATTTGTTTTGTGCCTGGATTGCAGAATGGTGCAAAAAATGTTTTTTTATTCTGAGTAGATTTTCTCTGCCATGGTAGGTGACACTTACAAACCACTGTCATCTTCTAAAAGTGCAGAACCTGCTGAAAATAATGATATATATGTGTGGCTTTTATGCATGAATGTTACAGAAACTGAGGTTAAACAGCAACAACAGAGTGAAAACCATGCGCAGCACTGGAAGGTTTTATAATGCCGGAGTACCTCCCTTTGTAATTGTACTCTTTGGTCATCTAGAACCAGGTGGCAGATCTAAAACTTGGACGTAGAAAGTACATGTTGAGCTCATATGTGAAATATATGATAACCAGAAGCACGTTGAAAACATGTGCAGCAATCTTATTCTGTGTTACTGATTAAAACCAAGAAGCTCATTTGGAGGCAGAATGTGACCATCTGTTAATTGACCTTTCACAATATGGTCCACCAGTGCAATGAGACTATGAATAGGATATCAGTCACTGCTTTCTCTGTTCTGCAGTAAGTAGGATGATCCGGCATACATGACACGTCTGATCTTTTCCAGTAAGAGGTTTTGACCTATGCTCCGTACAATCTTGGGATAGCTTGAAATATTCTAATGACCTTTAGAGAACCATAGAGAACTCAAACAAATCGGAATATGGGGTTAAGGCAAACCATGAATTTCCAGTATGTATTGTACCTGGAAGTTTGTGCTGTGAACTCCTGCATCCAAAAATCATTACAGCTAACTGAGCATGGGCAAGTCATGTGTAATTTGTGGCCTTGTAGTTCTTGTTGGGCTTTAACTCCCACCAGTCTCTGATGGCCAGTATCCAGCTGAGGATGATGGAAGTTGAAATCCAAAAGCATTTGGAGGATGACCCAGCTTGCCTAACCCTTGCCAGACATAAGAACAACAGCAGAAATTGTTATTTTTGGGTACAAATGCTTTATCTTTTGCTAATCTGAAATGTGCAGAATAGATGGGGACATCTCAGCAATTGGAAACCCCTCTAGGTTTGGGAATAAGTGACTCTTAATCTGTTTAACACAGTGGTTCCCAATTCTCTCTTCAGGGGCACCTAACAAGCCACAAGGAATTCATGTCAGAGTAAAGATTAGTTAATTAGAGGCTCAGTCATTTAATTAACTCACATGTGCACAAGCAATGAAATCCTAAAGATATAACCTTTTAGGATAGGGTTAGGAAGCACTGGTTTAATAGACCAACATACCCACTTAGGCATCCTCCATACAGCAGTCAGGTGTATTTATCTATTTTCTGCAGTTTCCTCCTTACAACAATCAGCTTTAAAAGACATGGGAACTTTTTCTTCTGGAATCCCCGAGGGGGAGACCTGTGGTGCAGTTGAGGGAGGTAAATGGCAAGAATTGCATAAAAAAGATTGCGGCTTAATTGTGGGTGGGGCGGAGCTTAAGAAACATTGGAAAAAGTATAATGAAAAGGTTAGGAGAATCAGTCACTGCCCCAGAGACCCGGCAATGCAGTGTCCAAACTGCAACCCCAGACTACTATGTGCATTGCTTCGCAATGTGTTGAAGACCTTATTAGTATTCAAAGGGTTAAAAGACCCACTGAAACCAATGGGAATATGTTTTTTTTTGTTTTTTAGTTGTTATTTTTTTTTTGTTGTTTATTATGGGGCAGTTGGCAAGCTCCAGAATTGTTCCGCTTTAGCCTTTAAACACATGTCCCCTTACAGGGGATCTAGTCATCATTCACAGTCAGAAAGACGGACAGTATTAGCCCTTGATCCACATTAATGCTGGGTAATCAAAAGGAGACCTCAGATTTCTTCCAGTCTGAGTTTAATGTAAGGACTTGCATTATGGGTCTGGGTATGGATCAGTGTAAATATATTTTCTAGGGAAATGGTTAAGCCTATTTAAAAATAATAATATTTCTCTAACATACACTTTGTGATGGATATAACCCCCCCCCACACACACACACACACACACACACACACTGCTCTGTGTGCCAGAAATGAGCAGTCTGTCAGGATGAGGCCAGGTGTAGAACTGATAATACACATGAGCTCACTCTGTAGGTGCTGAAAGGTGGAGTTCCTAGTATAACAGGAGCTGTGTGTGGAGGTTCTGTGGGTGCCAGGCCTTAAGCTGTGCCTCATTGCATCGGCATGTTGCCTCCTGCAGTGTACTAGGCCATGTGTTATTTATTAACCCTTTTGACTATGCAAGACATTTTTGCTGTCATTATGGCCCATATTTGGGATGTTAATCCTGGAGCAAACCAGTTGAGCTGCAAAGTACAAATAAAAACTGACTGGGATTTTAACCACTTGAATACTGAAGAGGTCTCCAAAATTTGCAGTGTGCTGGAAACCTGTTTAGCATTCAAAGAGTTAAATAAAATAGATGATGGGTCTTTAATTTGGCCTCAATGAGGCAGCTGGTTTGCTCCAGAATTGTTACAGTTCTTCAGCCTCATTATGATTAAAGAATGACAGAGCTATACAACCTACAGCCACCCAGCTGTTCTTGGACTACAATTCTATCATCCTCAGCATATAGGGTGACCAGACCTCACCTTTAACCGGGGACACACATGAAAAATACAAACTGCAGGGCTGCTTTAATTTCAGCACAGTCCTGAATTATGCTTATTTCCTATGTGTTCCCGGTTAAAGGTATGGTCTGGTCAGCTTACTCAGCAAGCCAACATCCAAGAATGGTAAAATGTCATTGTTTCCCATTATTTCCTTGGCATTTGCCCATTTTGCATATTCCTTATTCTCCTTATATTTTCTCTTTCTCCTTCTTCTTATTTTTATTTCCCTTCCTAACCTTATTCTGTCGACAAAGACCATCAGGACACTGCATGAGATATGTTCTGCACTATTGTAATTACAGAACACATATCTAAAGCTGGAATTACATTGAAGCAACTCATAGGGATGACAGTTAGTTCATAACAGCTGAAAAGCCATCTTTTGCCTACTCCGGCCTATAGCATACATTAAAAAGGAGAATCCAGAGCTGGGCGGCACACGTGATGCCATGGTGAGGACATAACAGTGGGGAGTGATGGACTTCCAGGAGGTGGCCATGCTCTGAAATCAGCCTTTTAACCCACGACAAGGTGCTGTTTGCGGGTCGGCGCTACATGGTTTATCCCCTTCTGAGGCAGCGCACGCTGACGAATGTAGGAGTGAGCAGCATGCTGGAAGTGGAGGATAGGACTTTGTGACACAGTGGGGGCGAGAGGAAACAATGTCGCAATGCATCATTGAATGGAGGAGGAAGACGCAAGTGCCCCTACGTCGCTGCTCTAAGTGTGACTGGCTGAGACTGCATTTATGGAGGGGAGCAGGCAGGATTAGCCACGGTGCTAGTGTTGGGAGAGGAAGCCTACTGGCGGGTGTGTGGTGCTCTGGATGAGGTGGAGGTGGCTGGAGCAACAAGCATGAAGTAGTTACTACCACTGAATGGCAGTGGAAGAGCCCACGAGTAGCTCCATTGTTTGTTGGAGAGATATCCAGATAAAAGATTTAGCCCACCCTCGGACTTTGTGTTATATTCCTGATACGTTACAAGTTTATTTAACTTCAAAGAAATGGAGCCGGTTGAACATGAGCTGGTACTGTGAGTAAAAGCTATTCCTGCCTGTTACTTTATTGATGATTTATACGTTTGAAGTCACAGGACAACCAGTGCACAAGGGGCGTGTTGAGAGTCATTAAAATTTGGATCAAAATCATTAAAATATTGCCTAGTGAGTGGCTACAGTCGTCTTGCAAGCAATTGTGTTGTAATTGTGTATGTGGAAAGACTGAAAATGCCACCTAAATCAGATAAAACAAGGAAAGACAAGGCTGAGAAATCCAAGACACAAGCCATTAGTACTTTTTACTCCCCAAGGTCTCAATCTAGTGTTTCTGGATCACCGAAATCGCTACCGGATCAAACTATGGAGGGCAGTGTGCTTGAAGTGGCAAATATTATAACAAATGAAAATTTAACACAGGCACTTGATAGCTTATATTTAAAAATTAAGATGGATCTGGAAAAGAATATGAATGAGGTCAAGGAGGAAATCCTGCAGATTCGTAATTATACGGTTCCGGAGGTGACTCTATTAACTCAGAAAAATAAGGAGTTACAATTGCAAAATGACACACTCGGAGAAGGCTTGCAAAAAATGGAGCAAAAGGTCACAGACATGGAAGATAGATTTAGTCGTCAGAATATTAAAATTCGAGGTATCCCAGAGGAAGTTTGTAACTTAGACCAGTATCTGTTGAGAGCATTTATTGAACCAAAGATTCTTGGTGAAGTTCCACTGGAAAGAGCCCATAGACTGCCAAAACTGTTACATTTGTCTCAGAGTCAGAGTCTGAGGGATGTGATTATTAGATTTAATAATGGCTATGTTAAGTAGTTGTTCATGCAATAATTTAGGAAGGATGAAAAAGGCCTATTTTATCCACTGTGCAAACAATCCAAATATTCCTTTCTATTTAAGTTTGTACTATTAAACCACCATAATCATTATTACCCTTCATCTAACTTTACACTCCATACTATATCAAAGCCTTTTCCCCTTCTCTTTCCCTGACTCCCTATCCCTTCAAGATCCCCCAGCCTATCAGCCTCTGTTTTGCCTGTGTTGGGTCCAAGCATAGGAAGGAGAAGCCTTTATACAAGATATTCAGTTTAGTTAGAAACCACCACCTATATGCGATGTCATTCTCTCTAAGACATGTCGTACAATTGCAATATGCTCTCCTAACTGTTCTTGTAGCTACAGAAAGATCTGCAAACATCATTAAAAACCTATATTTAATAGTTAATAAAATAATAGTATTGGGGTATGTAGTGGGAATAAATTGAGACAGAATTTTGTTGAGTGAAATTAGATATAGTGGAGTGGCACATGAGTATTAGATGTGATATAGACTTATATAGCTGAAGGATGAAAAATATAGGCTCTTAATGATGTTTGTAGATTTTTCTGTAGTCACAAGAATAGCTAGGAGAGTATAAAGCGGTGGTACAAGATGTCCTACAGAGAAAGATTGTGTAATAGGTAGGGGTTCCCAACTAAAATGAATATCTTGTATAAATGTTTCTCCTTCCTGTTTGGATTTGATATAGGCAAAATAGGTTGATAGGTTGGAGGATTTTGTAGGTTTGGGGAGTTATGGAAGGAGAAGCAGATAGGGTTTTGGTATAGCATAGAGTATAAAGAAAGATGAAGGGCAAAATAATGTCTATGTGGGTTTTAATAATTAGAACCTACATAGAAAGGTAGATTTAGTTTGGATATATTGGACAAAACAGGCCTTCAATAGTAAATAAAATAATAGTATTGGGGTAAGTAGTGGGAATAAATTGAGTTAGAACTTAGTTGAGTGAAAACTATATATAGTGGAGTGGCACATGGATATGAGGTATGAGATAGAATATTTGGGATAATAGGATTAAAATTAATTATGGAATGGAAAGAACACGTTAAGAATTATAGTATTATTTATATATATACTAGTTGAAGAGCCCGTTACACGTGCCACAGTGCCACTGCCAGCCGGTTGTGGGGTAGTCTTGTGCAGTAGAGACTACCCGCAGCACGGCTGATACAGACCTGGTCTCTCCTTCGAAGCGCCCCGCTCTATATCAGCCACGTCACTGGCAGTCTCTACTGCACATGACTGCATCGTTACACCCGTTTTAGCGAATTATTATATAGGATATATATATATATATATTTTTTTTTCCCCTTTCTTCCCTTCCTCCGTTTTGTTTAGAGGGTTGCCTCCTGGCGGTATTAGCACTTATATTTCCCCATGGAAAAGGGGAATAGTTCTTACACATGTTGGCTGAAAACAGCTCTTGTGTTAGGAGTTTGAGAGGAAATGTTATTGGTGTTTTATGTTGTATGAAGGAGTGTTATATGTTGGGGGTCGGAGGGTTGTGTGATCTAAGGGATATTGTCAGAAGATTGCAGGGAGGGACCTGGGATGGGGATTGGAGGTTGATGCCATTGAACTTTCTCACCATTAATTTGCGAGGTTCAAATTCCCCATTCAAGAGAACGTGTCTATATGACCTCTTGAATAGATATAAAATCGATGTGGCTTTTGTTCAAGAGACCCACTGGAAATCGGTAGGTAGTGAACTTTGGAACTATTGAAAATATCCCCATATATTTACATCTTCCTTGGCAGGAAAGAAAAAAAGAGGAGCGGCTATAATAATATCAGCAGCTGTAAAGTTTGAATACTTGCATCAGGAGGTGGATGGGTTAGGGAGTGTTTTAATTTTAGTATGTAAAATTAATGATATCTTTTAAACACTGGCAAATCTTTATGCACCCTCTGATCATGTACCCTCCTTTATGGATTCGATAATAGAAATGTGTGATAAATATAGTAAAGGCTTTTTGATTATGGGAGGTGACTTGAATTGTATTTGTGATTATGACAAGGATGAAAAGGCTCCTTTTAATAAAGGCGGAAAAGATAATAGGCTTAGAGCACAGGCAAAAGCCTTCTCTTCTTTGTTGTTTAAGAATGATATATAAGATGTATGGCGGGTTCAGCATGTGGAAGAAAGGGACTTTATGTTCTACTCTAATCCCCATGCGTCATACTCACGTATAGATTATTTTATGTTGAAAGCTATGCCTCTGGAGATATGCATTGAGTCAAAGATAAGAAGTATAGGATGGACTGATAACGCGCCAGTATTGATGAAAATAAAGGATAACCTGCACTATAATATAAGAGGTAACTGGAAGCTGAAGGATGATATATTATCCACAGAAGTAAGTAAGACAGAGCTGATTAGGTAAACTGAGCACTTCTTATTGAAAAATGACAACAAAGAAGTATCAGAGCATAACTTATGGTGCGCTATGAAATGCTTCCTGCGGGGATGCTTAATAAAGAAAGAGATATATTTAAAGAAACAACAGGGTAAAACATTAGCAAATCTTTATATTTGGCTCACCAAGCTGGAGAGGAAAAACAAATCAGACATTTCGAAGGAAAAGCAAAGAGAGATCTTATTGGTTTAGGAGGAGATTAGAGCTAAAATAGGAGAAAAAACTAAAAAGATGTATGAGCGATTAAAACAACAGTGGTATTATACCAGTAATCGAGTGGGGAAAGTTCTAACAAACAAGTTGAAATTTTTAAATCTCAGGAATAGAATTAAGCAGCTTAAATATAAAGGAAAGATTTGTATTTCTTCTGTCCAGATTGGCGAGGCATTTCGTACATATTATGAATCATTGTATAATTTACTGGATTCGGAAAAGACAAATGTGCAAATGAGAGATTTTCTGGTGGGTTTAAGATACCTTCTTTATCCGAGGCCAAATTGACAGCATTGAATAAGCCCATGAAACAAGAGGAAATTATTAAGGTTATAAAAGAGTTAAAGACCCGGAAGGCCCCGGGTCCGGATGGATTTACTAGACTTGTGCGATTCGGTTCAGGCAATTTCGGAATTTGAACGAATAAGGCGTATTCGTCATCATTCGGACCTTCTGAAAGCCAAAGCCCGTCCACAAAAAAATGTCAGCACGGTCTTAGTCTGAAATTTCGAGGTAAATTTCGGAAATTCAGACGGTGCTTTCCCGTCTGAAACTATTACAATGTTGTGACATGCTACTAAAAATAGACGGCACGGCGCTTTCCTGTCTGAAATTATTACAATGTTGCTACATAATGCTAAAAATAGATCTGGCAAAACAGGCGCTTTACAGTTCATGCAAAGTGCAGATATTAACCATCAAAGAGGAAAGTAGTTATTCTTAAGCACAAATTCCAGAAATTCCAAGATGAATTCATTCTGACTAGCAAGGTCTCTGCCTCTAGTTTCTAAAAAGTTTCTATACGCTCAAGTACTGCGCTCTTGGGGAATGGAGGTGTTTGACTCTGTCTGCGCACCATAGTTTGGTCTGGAAGCTGTGGGTCACTAGCCCTGAATAGAGGAACACGTTGGTGACAGTACACAAGGATCAGTATCTTGTGGAAAACAGAGGAGTAAACGGCTATGACCGATTGAAAATACTGGACCGGATTGGAGCGTGTTACACCTATAATGGTCAGATCTTTCCATTATGAAAATACGTTGTATACACTGAGGGCTCTACACATATCCATACAGGAATGTGGACACAGCATATAGACATCAAATATTAAGATGGAGATAAGTGCCAATGAACTGTTTACTCACTCATAAATATAGTGCTGATCATCGTTATGTGTTAAAACAGAAACCATCCATTCTCATATCCACTAATGTCTGTTATTATCTATTTACCTATGCTATATGTATCGGGTAAAACTGTTACATCTGTCCTCCACTAACATCAATTTTGGAAATCCATGGATAATTTGTGATATTAACACAACTGGTCGTTTTTAGGTTGACAAACTATTCATCTGCAATCACTATACCAGTTTGATAGTACTATTAATAAGATGTCTTATTCAGTGGGGATCCATATAGGAAGTTGTTGGTGAAGAGACTTTCGAACATTTCATTGTGGTTATGTGCCTTTAAGATTTAAAGTCCTAGCTTTCTATTTATGTGTGGTAAGATGGTTGATTTCAACTGAAGTGTTGGGTCTCTTAGGGCAAGGGAGGGTATGTACTGCACATTTGGGTATCCGCAGTTGGATATATATATATTATTAGTAGTAGTAGTAGTAATATTAATAAATGTTTACATTTTTTATACTATTTTTGTTTTTGGTTTAATAATGTGTATTCATTTCCTGATACTATCTCAGAGGTCATTGAGTACGTCATTTAGGATCAGGATCCCACTTTTTTCTCTATGTTTGTATGTAAATTTCCATTGGGATCTGACAGCACCCCATGTATGAAATACATGGTTTGTACCCTAACTTTTTAATAATAGTGTGCTATAACCCTATTTCACACATTTTTTTATTTCTAATTTGGACCTACAAATATCATTCTATCCAATCTGATTAAAGTAAGAGTGCAAAGCAATCCCGATTCTTTCTAGGCTTATAAAACAGACTCTCTTCCCCCACATGGATCAGGTTTTCATCTTCCTGTTTGCAATCTTTACTCTTCTTTTACATTTACTCTGATATATTTCAGTCATAAGAGCAGTTGAACACTATCTGGGATCATAAATCTTTTGAATGTTTGAGGGGTGTGCAATGCATTGCTGAGCAATGATTTGCACACCCCTCTAGCACTCAATGGGTTAAAGGAACCAGTGGACTGAAAATATGCATGTAATTATCTCTGAGTGTAAATTAAGGGTACAAAAACATTGGCTGGACATCAGAGAACACTAGAGTTCCAGCGAGGTGACATCACAGACTGCACCGGGCACTCTTATGTTACTGACAGTACAGATTGTTTTGCAGAAAATCAATGATCTTCCGGTACACTGACATTCACTTTTCTTGCTGTGATTGTTGAATAGTTAATCATGTTAAACTAGTGTAAAAGCCCGTGTACACGGGCCAAGGTCCAAGTAATGTTAACCCTATGAATACCAGAAGGGTACGAAATGTATTGCTTTGCAGAACTCCCAGCATTCTGTGCTTTCTGGCAGTCTCTACTGCTTATGACGGCTTATGACAAACATCCTAGAGAATTATTATATAGGATTGTATGCAAGTGGGAGGTCTGAAAGAGTGCTGAACTGGGTGAGATGTACTAAGTTGTACTAAGGCAGGTATGTTTACCATTTAGCCCCCCTCCCTGATAAATGTGACCCTTCATGAAGCTGCAATGTCACTTTTTCTAGGAAATTCTTGGTGAGCGGATGCTCATTTTTGTAATGATCTCTCAGGTCTGTCTGAATTGATACCTGCTGGCTGAGAATGTTATTACTCCTATATGTACCTTTGTTATGTTAGCCTTGTTATGTTAGTTAGATATTACAATGGTATAATCTAGTGGCTGATTGTGACTACTATCAGTCACAACTATTTCATTGTTATGATTATGACTGAAGAGCAAGTCCAGAATTAACAGAACAGAAAATTTAGACAAAACAAAAATATACTTTTTTTAATGAAGAAAATATTTTACTACACAATCTACCTTGAAATTAGCAGCACCACCATACAGTATATTAATATAAATGTTTCTAGAGGCTAATCACACAGTAGTGATAGTAACCATATGTTAGTAACAATGTATTTTTAAAAATAAGACCTAGTACAGGGATCTAGTTGCCACAGAATAACCTGACTACCAGCTGGGACCCCATTAATCTGCTCCCCCTCACGCCCTCTCCGTCTCTCTATCTCTGTAGTACAGCTTCAGGTCCCACAGGCTGAGCAGAAAAACAGAGGGTTATATGTAAAAAACCAAAGGGAGCAATTCCGTCTGCAAAGCAACCGCACCATAGAGGATGTAACTAATACAAATTCCCTAAATTTCCTATATTTTCAGTAGAACTTTTAACACCATAGATACTAGAAAAGTCTCCAATGAATTGTGAACCATTCAAGAGGTGAAAAGTCCCATTTAAACAATGTGAATTTGTATTTGTCCTGACTTTGAATGAAGTGACTTGTAGTCCTACAGGGGCGTAACTACAGGGGGTGCAGAGGGTGCTGTTGTACCAGGACCCGGCATACAGGGGGTTCATATTTTCCCCAGGATCCAACAGATTCTAGTCATGACTAAATATTTTTTGGGGTTAGGGGGCCTAAAACATATTTGCACCTGTGTCCTCCAATGACTGTGGTAGTCCAAGATAAAATCAAAGCCAAAGGGTTCCCAGGCCTGTATTAGTCCATCTGATCTAAGGGGCTTAATTTTATTATGGTGGCTAAAAATACAGACAGGCTCCTATTTCTTTGTTGCTTAGCATCCAAATAACTTGTCACTGTCAGCCCTGCTGTAGAATGCCAATTCAAAAGTAATTTGTTTAGTCATTCTGAGGCAAAGTAACTGTGCCATAGGGGAGAACTAAAACTTCCCATTGGTTTAAATGGGAAGTTTAACCCTTTGAATGCTAGAGATGTCTCCAATGCATTGCAAAGCAACGCATTAGAGACATCTCTAGGATTCAAAGGGTTAAAAGTCACATATAAATCAGTAGGACGTTTGGGAATCTTACCATACCTGTAAACCTTTTTAGTCCAGTCCCTCCAGATGTCCACTAAGGTCTGGAGGTGGGGGTGTCCAAATGATGCATCCTGTTTCATAAATTGATTGGGATGGGCAGGACTGGGAGAAGTGGATTCAAGGCTTGCCTTAAAATGGGTAGAGTGTGAGAAGAACAGGGTGATGAGTGACTGGAAATCTAAATAAAGTGAGTGGAGTAACAAGTGAACTCACTAAGCCCTGATAATCACCTTCTGTCCCCATAGACCTGGTAATTAAAGGAGAAGTAAACATTTTTATGAAAACCTATATATTATAGAGCTTTTCCGGCTGAGTAAAACAAGGGCACTGCTACTGCTGTCAGTTGTTTTATTCAACATTTGCAACATTTCAAGCAATCAGGAAGTGAATTTACTGTGTGTTTACTTCCTGAAAGTTCTAACCGACAGGAAGTGACTCTGCAGTTTCTATCACATTCTATGGACAATTGTATGAGGTTTTATGCCACTGGACAATTCTCTTTCCCATCATCCCACTTTCATGGAGCAGATGTCTTCCGATTGTGCTGTGGATGGTTTTCCTCTATATGCATGCACTCAAGACCCTTGCATGGATATAGGAGTAGGCTTTGGCCTCTCTGCTTTATTTTTTGATGTGTATGGTATTAGGGCAATCTGTATATGTGTGTCCATTTTGTTTAGTCTTTATTTGATGGTGCCTATTATATGTTGGGATACATGTATTTAATTATCTTTGGACTATATGCGTTATATGCACTCTGCCTCTACCAGTGCTCTAATCCTCTTGATTGCAATTTTGGGTCCGTTGTTTTATTTAGATCTATGTGTCTTTAAATAGTAAGCAGCTTTTCGTTTTGAGTTGCTGTAAGTCGACACGGCTATTGGATTGATGAGCCGAACATTGATTGACAGATCAAGGGAGAGGGTGCCACAATGTATCTATGTTGTATTTTAACCAATCACAAGTTTGCTAAGGGTTTATAGTGATGTGATTCTGTTTGATACACTGAGTCTATGATTAAGCAATATTTTTAGAACGAAACACAAAAGATGGTATGTGGGACCCTCTCCTTTGTTCTGTGTTCACTCCTTACCTTGCCATTTGATTTATGTTTCTTATGAGACCAATAAATGTGGACATTCTAAATTGATACCTGGCTTTGTATCAGTCTTGGTGTGGGGCTGTTCCCTTCATGTATGCAGCTGTCTTTAGTACCGGAGGAGAGAACCGGTTTTTAAGCCTTGCACCCGAGTGGATGGCGGTGAGTCCCATGCGCGTAATGTTCTTTTTGATGCTTTAAATGGATAGTAATACTTTGTTTTATCTTTATTTTATTTTGTAGGCATTAAAAAAACATGAAGAACGATATGTCTTATCTCTCAAACCTTTATGGTTTAAGAGATATTCACAAGCAAAGTATCCCCCCCTCCGTTCAGCCAGATCAGAAGGGAGGTGCCCAGGTAGACTGCAGAGAGGGACAATCTTCAATTAAGATAAGGGAAAAAGCTGAAAAACTTGTCAAGGGGGGAAGGGCTTTCATTGTTTTCATACAAAGAAGATTGTCCCCTGCTGTTATCTGTCTGGTCTTACAACCAGATTCACATCTGAGAAGAGATGGCTTACACTAGGAAAAAGGGGCGGGAGGGGGAAACGTTGCTTGTGAATATCTCTTAACCCCTTAACGACCCTTGACGTACCAGGACCGTCAAGGGTAAATTTGCTTTAAGGACCAGTGACGGTCCTGGTACGTCAAGAGTTAAATGGTAGCAGCGCGCCGCCGTGCACACTGCTACCATTCAATCCAGGCTGAGACTGAGCGGTCCAGTACCGGACCGTTCAGTCTCAGCCTCGGTAAGTTGTGCCAGGTCATGTGATCGCTGCGTCAGCGATCACATGTACCGGCATTCTAAAAAAATTAATGAGGCAGGGCTACTTACTGCCTCTAGTGTCTCCTCTCTGCCAATGCGTCCCTTACATAAAAGTAAGGGACACAGAAGCAGGGAGGAGACACCTAGTGGAAATACAAAATACAGCAGCTGGGGGTGTTAACCCCTTCACTGCTGGTGCAGGAGGATGGCTAAATGCAGGTCAATTTCTGACCTGCTAAATGCACTTTTTTTTTTTTTTTTTTTTTAAATAAAAACAATACGCTTTTTTTTTTTTACAAATAAAATATTTTATTTTACAAAAAAAAACATCTCAAGAAACAAAATTGGAAGTGTGATTGTTGTGGAGTCATGTAATACACTTACACACACCGCCAAATGTAATGAACAAAAAAGTGGGAAAATAGGGTGGGAAAAAGGGACATGGGGATTTTCACCCAGGGGGGACAGTGGCCACTTTAAACTGCGCATTTTGTAGGTATGACTGAGTGGTCATACCTTTAAAAAATTTAACCCTTTGCGCCCAATTGATCCCAAGAGAAAAAACAAAAATGGTGGGTTTTTTACTTTTTTTTACCTTTTTCTTTAATTTTAATAAAGTAAATGGTGGGTTATCCATATAAGTAGGGTATCTAATGAAAGCCCTATTTGTGCTTAAAAAAACAGTATATAATTTATGGGGGTGGAATAAAAGACTTAGAGGGAAAACACTGTTGAACAAAGACATAGTCAAAAAGGTCAGAATTGCTCCGGTCCTTAAAGGGATAGTAATACTTCATTTTAACTTTATTTTATTTTGTAGGCATTAAAAAAACATGAAGAATGATATAAGTCTTATCTCTGAAACCTTTATGGTTTAAGAGATATTCACAAACAAAGTATCCCCCCCCTGTTCAACCAAATCAGAAGGGAGATGCCCAGGTAGACTGCAGAGAGGGACAATCTTCAATTAAGATAATGGAAAAAGCTGAAAAACTTATCAAGGGGGGGAAGGGCTTTCATTGTTTTCATACAAAGAAAATTGTCCCCTTCTGTTATCTGTACTGTCATACAACCAGACTCACATCTGAGAAGAGATTGTTTACACTAGGTAAAAGGGGCGGGAGGGGAACTTTGCTTGTGAATATCTCATAAACCATAAAGGTTTGAGCGATAAGACTTATATCATTCTTCATGTTTTTTTAATGCCTACAAAATAAAATAAAGTTAAAACGAAGTGTTACTATCCCTTTAAGTCAAATCCACCTCTGATTTTCCCGGTCCTTAAGGGGTTAAACCATAAAGGTTTGAGAGATAAGACTTATATCGTTCTTCATGTTTTTTTAATGCCTACAAAATAAAATAACGATAAAACAAAGTATTACTATTCCTTTAAGGCTGTTTGTGGATCGTATGAGCATTGATTTTACCTATTCCACCTAAACTGTAATAACTCTGGAAACATGCATCTCTCAGCAGTGGGAATGATCTTATTTTAGTCAATAGGAAAAGCCCTACAATATGTATTTTTCCATAAAAAAATGTTTACTACTCACTTAAGTAAAAAAAAAATTGATTCCCCAGCTCAGATCCAGAGAGTTTCAGGGATAAGTTGTATGAACTTGAGGTCCTTTAAGAAGCCTCTCTTAGGAGTATGAGGACCAAAAATCAAACAATAAAAGGAGCAATTTGGGGGCAAATCAACTGTACTATAGGGAACAAATACAAATTTCCCAAACTCCCATTGAACTAAAAGGGGCTTTTAACCCTTTAAATGCTAGAGAGGACTCCAACACAAGCTCTCCTTGTAGCATTAAAGGGTTAAAAGCTCCATTTAATATATCTGATTGGGAGGAAAGAGTATGTCATATTATGACAATGAAGAAGTTGACGCATGGCTTTAACAAACATAATTTCATGTTCTGGCATATTTGTCAACCTTGGATTACTTACATGACTGCTGGTTGATCATAAACATCCTATATAATAAAAGGCCAGATGTATGTTTGTCCAATGCAGTCATGCACAATAGACACTGCCCGAATATGCAGGTATAACTATTCTGTGCGTTCAGCAGTCTCTACTGCGAATGACTGCAAAGGACAAACATACTGATGCAGTCATGCGCAGTAGAGACTGCCCGAATGTGCAGGTGTAACTACACCTCCCAGTCTCTACTGAGCATGACTGGGGCGTGTAAACAAAGGAAAATTGTAACTGCACCACCCCATGAACCAGAGACTGCCGAATGCGCAGGTGTAACTACACCTCCCTGCGTTATGTGCGTTTTGGGCAGTCTCTACTGCGCATGTCTTTGGCCTGTGTACACAGGCTTTTACACTAGTATAAACATAATACTTATTGATATCTATAAATATCTTTTTGTGTAGAATTCAAGTGCTCCAAGATAGGGGATATGAAATGAGAATGTTTATGTAGCTGAAGATTGTTAGACTTCAGCAGAAGAGCAGCTGACTAGTGGAGAACCTAGTGATTGAGGGCACTGGTGCAAAACACATTTTGGGGCCCCAATTCACTGCAAACTGCTAAATATACTAAACATTTTCTATTGTTAGCATTTAACCCTTTCTTGTCCGATGACGTACCTGGACCGTCACGCTGGTCCGGCACTTAAGGACCAGTGACGGTCCTAGTACGTCACGTACTTTTACTCACCACGTTCCTGCAGGAGCATGGTGAGTAATACCGGGGACTGAAGTTGATCGCTCCAAGACAGGAGCAGTCTCTTTCAGTCCCTCATTCGGCATGATCAGTCACGTGGGGCGGCAAGTCGAACTTCCCTATCTGGTACTTAAATGACCACACACCCAGGGCCATGAATTTGTCTCCCCTTTATTACCCCATTAGTACATTTCCTCCCAGGTCGCATTGTTACTTTAATTTTAAAAACAAACAATTTGAGATGTAATAACTTAATGGGGTTATTAACTAAGGTGTGATAAAAGATGTAATAGAGTGGAGATGACTTCTCCAGTGATATCACTTCACCAGTTCCTATGTTATTGTATGGAGTCAATGCACTAGGTTTCTATAACTTTGCCTTAGTGGATAGGCTCTATAGAATAACATAGGAACCGGAGACGTTATAAACTGGAGAAGTCATCTCCACTTTATCAGCTCTTTATCACCACTTAGTGAATAACCCCCAGGCTCTGTAGAATAACATAGGATCTGGAGAAGTGATATTACTGGAGACGTTATCTTTGTGTTATCTCTGTATCATCTTTTTTTTTGCATATCCCCAGTTGAAATGTCATTGTATAGCTCAGCTGGAAAATCCATACAACAGAGATAATACTTCACTACTTCTTTAAGTGATGGAGAGGTCAAATCCATCTTGGAGCAATGGGGATTTGTGGAATTTGTATCTGTTCCCTGTGGTGCAGTTGGTATGCTCTTGAATTACTACAGTTCCAAAAAACATTAACTTTATTAAGCTGTCTAAAAGCTCTCCAGGACATACTTGAAATTACACTGAAAAGGCGCATCAGACACTATTTTGCATTTAATAGAATTTTGTAATTTCCTCTTAAAGTGCAACTATCAAGTTCAAGTTTCATTGTGCGCTACAGCAGATAAGTGGGTTAGTTGAATTGGTATCTGAAAGGAGACCTCCAGTGCTCCCTTGATTAAAGGGATAGTAATGTTTCACAAAAAAACAGCTCCAATTAATCTTCATACTATTTGGGCCATAGAGAGTGTTATTTCAGTACTGTCAGTTGTAGTTTAAAGGGATAGTAATACTTCATTTTATCTTTATTTTATTTTGTAGGCTTTAAAAAAAACACGAAGAATGATATAAGTCTTATGTCTCAAACCTTTATGGTTTAAGAGATATTCACAAGCAAAGTATCCCCCCTGTTCAGCCAGATAAGAAGGGAGGTGCCCAGGTAGACTGCAGAGAGGGACAATCTTCAATTAAGATAAGGGAAAAAGCTGAAAAACTTGTCAAGGGGGGAAGGGCTTTCATTCTTTTCATACAAAGAAGATTGTCCC
Source organism: Rhinophrynus dorsalis (assembly GCA_037306005.1). Classification (NCBI taxonomy): domain Eukaryota; kingdom Metazoa; phylum Chordata; class Amphibia; order Anura; family Rhinophrynidae; genus Rhinophrynus; species Rhinophrynus dorsalis. Next base: position 124,204,712 of record CM074719.1, read on the forward strand.
CTTCTGTTATCTGTCTGGTCTTACAACCAGATTCACATCTGAGAAGAGATGGCTTACACTAGGTAAAAGGGGCGGGAGGGGAAACTTTGCTTGTGAATATCTCTTAAACCATAAAGGTTTGAGACATAAGACTTATATAATTCTTCATGTTTTTTTAATGCCTACAAAATAAAATAAAGTTAAACGAAGTATTACTATCCCTTTAACTCACAATAGACTCTGAAATGTTGTACTCCCAGTCCAGCATTTCAGAGTAATGTGGGGCTTGACCTGGTAGTACCATAGACTGCAAGGCATGGTACATCTATCCTAATCCTAGAATTCTGTGAGGCTGCAGATGCACTTCAGCATAGTTTATTGTTATTAGCCAAAAGGTTCCATGTTGCGTTCCAGTCTACTGCCAACTGAAGAGGTCAGTTTTCTAACTCACCATCCCTCAAATCACTGACAGGAGCCATGTTGGGATTGAAGAGCGTAGCTTAGTACTCCCATCAGAGCAGACTTAGCAAAACATGATCATTTTCTTTAAAGATAATAAGTTTGATGACATTATGGTGGGATTAAATCATGTAGGACATTCTGGATAGCCTTGGAGTTTCTGTTTTGATGTAAATGAAAAAGTAAACTCTGTTCTCTAAATTATTAAGTAGTGTATTTATTGTGGCAGATTTGTATTTTTTTTAGTTCTTTTATAGATGGAATAGCCAAGATATCTGTTGGGTCTTGATGTTTTGGGAGACTAGACAGATGCATTAATTAGATCTGAAACATCCACTAAAATATTTTAATGTAATTAGGACATCAACAGTTATGACTTGATTTTTGTGAATCTGGAGTAAGTAATCTGCAAAATGTTGGAGTGTTGCAGACAACATCACACATTTTCAAAATGCCATTGTATATCAGTTCTCTGGGGACGGGGGTTCTCCAAATATATGATATTTTGATATGTTTATTGCTCTTTATAAGCTGTGAGTAATTGCCCTTTGAAAGACTAACTGAGCAATCAAGGAAGTGGTTGCAGGGAATTATTGTATTACAGTCTGGTTTCCTCTTAACACTGTATCTGTTTTCCTGTTACAGAACAATGGTAAAATGAGGCACCAGAATCCTAACATGCACCCACCAGAGAAAAATTCTGCAGCACCTTGGTGCCACTAACACTAATATTGTTTGCTACAGGAGGGGTTCGGACAAAAATATTTTCTCATTCCCTGCCAACCCATGCCAAATGCTTGGCTGAATAACTTAAAATGTTGGTGGCTGTGACAAGAGGAAAGAAAACCGTTTGTAGGTATATTATAGCCCTTGCCAAAATCCTAGGTAAACTTTAAAGTTGGAGAGATACCATGGACCGAAACCAAGCTGCACTGGTCGTTCTTCTTTATCGACTACTACTACTACTACTACTACTACTACTACTACTACTACTACTACTACTACTACTACTTCTTTCAGCTTTAAAGAAAAACACCTAATAATGGTTTGTGTGATTTGGAAAGGGATTTCAAAATCACATATATTTAAAAGTATAGTTTAAGACATATTTAGCATTATTTATATGTTATATACTATACAATTAGACAGTACTTTCTGGTAGGAAGTGGCAGTTAGGAGGGAGAATAAAATGTTAGTATATGGCACACAAGGTTGTGTCAGTAGTGCCTAGTTTGATGAATAAATTAAACTATTGTTTTAAATGAAAAATGGATAGCATAAATATAGGTGATTTTGATAGCTCTTTCAAAATCCCCTAATTCCTCTTTAATGGAGCAGTAAACATTTTATTGAAAAAAATGAAACAGCACTGTATCTTCTGAGTAAAACAAAGGCACTCCCCCTGCTAAGGGTTTTTTATTCAAAAGATGCTATAGCTCATATTGTTAGTAGCAAAGCCACCTGGTGATCAAAAGGTAATTTTTATAAAGCACTCTGTGGGAGAGCATGAGTCATTAACTACAGCTTTCCATAGTAATGCTACAAACAGCACCTCCTGGTGACCACAATAGGAAATAATTTTTTTAGTTTGTTTATTGAAAAAAAAAAAAAAAAAAAGGAGAAAACATCTTCAGCTGTAATAACTAGTGAATGAAAAATCTCGTAGCAGTGGGCGTATCCTCTCTTTATTCTACAGGAAAAGCCCTGTACCATTATTTCATAATAGAAGTGGAATGCTTCTTTATCCCTCTGAGTGCCAGAGAGGTATTCAACGCAATTTATCTTGAAAAATGAGCAATACCACAGTACAAAAAGTGGGAATCCAACAGTTTAAGAACAATTCCAGCTGGATCATTATGTGTATTGACCCTTTCAGCAGTTGAAATGCCAAAACCACAGACGTTCTAGTAAATTGATGACCTGTCTAAGAAAATAGATATTATCTCCACACTTTGCCTGACACATCTCTAATTAGACCTTAGAGAAAAAGTTACAGCTCAGGGAATTTTTGGTTCTCCCCTACAGGGCAATTGGTTTGCTCCAGAATTCCCCTACCTTCCTTTTAAATATGGCCCTATGAGAGGAAAAATAAAAAATATTTTGTTCACATGCGAACAACAACAGATAAAGATAGATATAAGACAAAAAAGAAAAGACATGCAAACTAAAATTAATAAACAACACTATGGGCCGTATGTTCAAAGGGTTCACGACAAAAAAAGTTGTATGACTTATGTAATATGTAATTGTATGCATGAATGACATATTTTCTATAGATTAAAGGGATAGTAATACTTCGTTTTATCTTTATTTTATCTTGTAGGCATTAAAAAAACATGATATAAGTCTTATCTCTCAAACCTTTATGGTTTAAGAGATATTCACAAACAAAGTATCCCCCACCCCCGTTTAGCCAGATCAGAAGGGAGGTGCCCAGGTAGACTGCAGAGAGGGACAATCTTCAATTAAGATAAGGGAAAAACCTGAAAAACTTGTCAAGGGGGCAGGGTTTTCATTGTTCTGATAGGAAGAAGAATGTCCCCTGCTGTTATCTGTCTGGTCTTACAACCAGATCCCCCTCTGAGAAGAGATGGCTTACACTAGGAAAAAGGGGCGGGAGGGGAAACTTTGCTTGTGAATATCTCTTAAACCATAAAGGTTTGAGAGATAAGACTTATATCATTCTTCATATTTTTTTAATGCCTACAAAATAAAATAACGTTAAAACGAAGTATTACTATCCCTTTAAATGACAAAAACTAAGAATGTCCATCGTGTAGGAAACAACTCGAGAATTGCCGAGCAATGGGGCAGGGTAAGGTTGTGGTTAAACTATTCGCCAGTGTCATATAGAGGTAAATAAAAATTTATCGTATATAATGGCAAACAAAATATATATCATTAGTGTTGAGCGAGCATGCTCGGCCGATGCTCGGATCGGCTCGAGCATCGCTCTGCTCGGCACATGGCGGTACTCGTACGAGTACCGCCATGTGCTCGCCCGCCGTGTTCGGGTGCCAGGGATCTGTGCCGGAGGAGGCACAGATCTTGCAGACGCTCCGCTGGACCACCAGGGACTGGAGGTAGGGGGCATTGCGGAGATGAAGGGGGCATTGCGGAGATGAAGGGGGACATTGTGGAGATGAAGGGGGACATTGTGGAAGGGGGGCATTGCGGAGATGAAGGGGGCATTGCGGAGATGAAGGGGGCATTGCGGAGATGAAGGGGGACATTGTGGAAGGGGGGCATTGCGGAGATGAAGGGGGCATTGCGGAGATGAAGGGGGCATTGCGGAGATGAAGGGGGACATTGCGGAGATGAAGGGGGACATTGTGGAAGGGGGACATTGTGGAAGAGGGGCATTGTGGAGATGAAGGGGGGCATTGACCAGGCACCCTCCCCTCATCAGAGCAGGGGGTGCCTGGTGTAATGCTCGTGTCGCCCCATTGAATTCAATGGGGTTCGGGTGCTCGGCCGAGCACTCGAGCCTCAGGGGGTGCTCGGTCAGAGCACCCGAACACCCGAGCATCGGGGTGCTCGCTCAACACTATATATCATCTCATAAAACAAACTCATAAATTCTCTTTAGCATATATTTCCAATCTACATCTATATCGCTAATTACTTCAATAATTCTATCACTCATAATAAAAAACTTCAAATATTCCTTCTGTACTATCACACACCTTAAGAAACCCACATTCTTTACCAACCTATTACCATTGCTAAAATTCTTTGATGCTATCACCAACACAAGTAAAATTACCATACCTACGTTGTTGACAGTTCTCAGAAGCAGCTCACTAACAGTTCCACCACAGTCAAGAATCTTACTTCAACAACAAAATATTTCCAGTCATAGCCGAAACTCTGAAAATATTTATGAGCCCAATGACACTGTACTTTGAAAAGTCGTTACAAACAACAAAATCAATTTTGCAACTACTTTTAACATACGGCCCTATGTCAAATCAGAATAAATTAATTGTAAAGGTTAATTTAACTTGTTGAATTCTAGAGGTTGCAGGTTGGCGATTTCTGTAGCATTTAAAGGGTTAAATCAGTGATTCTCAGTTCCATTCTTCAGGACACACCAAAAGGTCAGGTCTTAAGTATATTCCCAATGGTGAGCTGAGCATGATGGGAGTTGCAGTCCGACAACAGATGTAAGCAATAGGTTGCCCACTGCTGTTTTAGATGAAGGAACAGATGGTATTTAATGTGGAACTAACACCTTATAACTGCTTTAAAAATTACTTTTATTAATGTTGTCCTTTTTATTTAAAACAATAATTTCTAAAATATTGGATCTTTTATTTGTCATTATAAGCAAAATAGACAGTGCCAGACAGATATTAACGTTACACATTGCTCCACTTTCACTTGCCACTTCTTGTCAGCCAGTACTAGCTCTAGGGTTGCTCTTGCCAATACTGAATAGAGGAGCTATACTTTGTGCTAAACGTAGAGCAATACACCACATTTTTGGTGGCCAATTTTAATTTTATAATTCTTTCCAGTGGAAAGCTTAATTTATGCCCTGCAGTCCTGTTTTACGCAAGCAATGCACTGGAGCCTCTCTAGCATTCAAGAGGTTAAACTCCCATTTAAATCTGCCTGCAGCTGCAAGACCAGCCAATTAGAATTAATGTTCCGGTAATAAAAGTGTGCTCTAACCAATGGGAGCATAGGAGCGTGAAACTGAAACTGTTCAAGTTTCAGAACCTCTGAAACCCTGAAAGTGTTGACAAAACAGACAGGGAAGCCCAAAACTGGACTGTTCTGGTCAAAACTGGATAGGTGGCAACCCTAACTAGCTCATTTGTCTACAATGACAAATTAACAATAATTCGAATACTGTCCAAATGGATGTGTTGCATTTTTAGAATAAAGAGACGGAGCTTGTTCTGGTTCAACACATTTATTTTGAGATTTACATCTGAAAACAGATAAATGACTCTGTTTTATCCTGGGTGCTCTAGTGCTGTGTCTCTTAACTGCACTCAATGCTGGCCTCAGTATTACTGAACCACTGAGTATATATAACATTATAATATAACATCATTATACATTCTCTTTACAATAAACAATTAGTGCATACATATCTAGAATTAAACAAGTCTATCCAGCATAATACAACATTCTTTGGACAACTTCCTGTGTCACTTTGAATCTCTGTTGAAGTTTGCCGAGAACATTTATTATACACAGCAAATAACATTCTGCTTAACTTTCTCACAAATAAAACATCTCTTGAAATGCTTCTGGATACCGGAGTTGCTTGGACATAAGGCCTCTATTGCTTTACTAGTCTCAGACTACTTCATAATTCAACCGTATTGATCACAACACGTGGCTGCAGTGAATCCATTTAACAAGATGTTAAACCAGGCGGAATATAACAAACTGACTCTGCCTTTATTTTGTTAATCTGTCGCCATCCATACTAATGGAGCAAATAAACTATTCAGACATTAATACAGTTACTGCAGTTTACAATACACATTATACAAGGCTTGTCTTAATAAACTATGTTCCATACAATATTATTTCACATTTAAATGATTCTGATAACATTTCCCATTGACTGATATACTTAGATGCTTTTCTGCCTACCTGAAAACAGATAAACGACTCTGTTTTATTCTGGGTGCTCTAGTGCTATGTCTCTTAACTGCATTCAGTGCTGGCCTCAGTATTACTGAACCACTGAGGTATTCACCAGTTACCAATTACAGTTACTGTGGCTGAGAACATAGCGATCACCACCTGCAGGTAGGAGGTTAAAACAGCAGCAAAAGAACTATGGGCAATGCAGTTATAGGATTGTCAATAATAATAATTAAAAAAAATGCTTAATACTTGCTTCTGCATACTGTACTCTTTTGGAGTGCAATGAGTTTAATACCCATTTAATACACAGAGTGCCACAGATGCTTCCAGTAGGTGAGATAATAGACAGTTCCTCTTTAGCTGTTGGAGTGCCAAGGGAGTGTTCAACGCATTTCAAAGCAACTGTCATCAGGGGAGGACTGGCAACATTTGGCCTGGGGGGCAAATTTAATCAAGTGGCCCATTTCCACTATTTGTGCCAGTTTCACCCCTTTGTGCCTCTTTCACCCCTTGCACCTCTCTTTCTCGCCCCATGTACTTCTTTCACCCCCTTGTGCCTTCTCCCCCTTGCAATTCTTTCTCCCCTCTGTACCTCTCCCCCCTTGCACCTCTTTCTCCCTTATGTACGTCTTTCACCCCATGTACTTATTTCACCCCCTTGTGCCTTCTCCCCCTTGCACCTCTTTCTCCACTCTGTACCTCTCCCCCTTGTACCTCTTTCCCCTCCTTGTACCTCTTTCTTCCCCCATGTACTTTTCTCCCCCATCTTGTGCCTCTTTCCCCCCTCTGTACCTCTTCCCCCCCTCTGTACCTCTTCCCCCCCTCTGTACCTCTTTCCTCTTCCCCCATGTACTTCTTTCTCCCCCCCGTTCCCCATTGTGCCTCTTTCTCACCTCTGTACCTCTCTTTCTCCCCCATGTACGTCTTTCACCCCATGTACTTATTTCACCCCCTTGTGCCTTCTCCCCCTTGCACCTCTCTTTCTCCCTATTGCAATTCTTTCTCCCCTCTGTACCTCTCCCCCTTGCACCTCTCTTTCTCCCTCATGTACGTCTTTCACCCCATGTACTTATTTCACCCCCTTGCACCTCTCTTTCTCCCCTCTGTACCTCTCCTCTCCTTGTACCTCTTCCTCCCCCTTGCACCTTCCCCCCGTACCTCTTTCCCCCTTGTACCTCTTTCCCCTCCTTGTACCTCTCTTTCTTCCCCCATGTACTTCTTTCTCCCCCATCTTGTGCCTCTTTACCCCCTCTGTACCTCTTCCCCCTTCTTGTACCTCTTTCTTCCCCCATGTACTTCTTTCTTCCCTCCTTCCCCATTGTGCCTCTTTCTCCCCTCTGTACCTCTTCCCCCTTCTTGTACCTCTCTTTCTTCCCCCATGTACTTCTTTCTTCCCCCCTTCCCCATTGTGCCTCTTTCTCCCCTCTGTACCTCTTCCCCCTTCTTGTACCTCTCTTTCTTCCCCCATGTACTTCTTTCTTCCCCCCTTCCCCATTGTGCCTCTTTCTCCCCTCTGTACCTCTTCCCCCTTCTTGTACCTCTTTCTTCCCCCATGTACTTCTTTCTTCCCCCCTTCCCCATTGTGCCTCTTTCTCCCCTCTGTACCTCTTCCCCCTTCTTGTACCTCTCTTTCTTCCCCCATGTACTTCTTTCTTCCCCCCTTCCCCATTGTGCCTCTTTCTCCCCTCTGTACCTCTTCCCCCTTCTTGTACCTCTCTTTCTTCCCCCATGTACTTCTTTCTTCCCCCCTTCCCCATTGTGCCTCTTTCTCCCCTCTGTACCTCTTCCCCCTCCTTGTACCTCTCTTTCTCCCCCCTTCCCCATTGTGCCTCTTTCTCCCCTCTGTACCTCTTCCCCCTTCTTGTACCTCTCTTTCTTCCCCCATGTACTTCTTTCTTCCCCCCTTCCCCATTGTGCCTCTTTCTCCCCTCTGTACCTCTTCCCCCTTCTTGTACCTCTCTTTCTTCCCCCCTTCCCCATTGTGCCTCTTTCTCCCCTCTGTACCTCTTCCCCCTCCTTGTACCTCTCTTTCTTCCCCCATGTACTTCTTTCTTCCCCCCTTCCCCATTGTGCCTCTTTCTCTCCTCTGTACCTCTCTTTCTTCCCCTTGTATACTTCTTTCTCTCCCAACCCCAGTACCTCCTTATGCCTCGTTGTCTTCTTCTCCACACTGCCCGCACCGATGACAGTCAGGACCGAGTCACGCTGAGACGCTGCGTGGTGCATGCTGGGGTTTTCTTCCTCAGTCTGGGCGCCAGTTTTAAACTTGCACTGGCCTCAGAACAGAGAAAAGAAAACACCAGCTTGCACCAAGCGGCGTCTCCGCTTATGACACTGTCCCGGCTGTCATCGTTGCGGAGTGGGGAGAAGAGAACATAAAAAAGTAACAATTCCCCCTCCGCTGCGGCCCTGCACGCTAAGACTGACAGACAGTCAGTCACATGTCTAACATGGCGGCCCGCTACACGCGCTGGCCCTGCGGCCCGGGGGGCAATTGCCCCCCTGCCCCCCGGGCCAGCCCGCCCCTGACTGTCATATGCTCTATCAGCATATCTGTTTCCCTGGAAGCAGAACTGTCGATTAGGCAGGGACTACAATGTGAGCCGTGATGGACCAATGGGGAACAGATCAGTGGTCTGAATAGATATCCTCAGTGCTCTCCTGGTGCATCAGTGCTGCAACACCGAGGACATTTTCCTGTTCTACACAAGGCAGATTCCCACAGACCCACTGTATCGAGCTTGGGGGCCTAACACAGCAGGTCTATCAGAACTGTTCCCATCCCAGGAGCCTGTGGCTAAGAGCTAAATACAGAACATCTGGGATGTGTTCCATTCAGGGAAGTTCTGACACTCTCCAACATGCACAGAAGGTCTCACTTTTATGAATGGAGGACAAACTGAAGACAAATCTCCTAATTTTTATTATTTTTGAAAGGCCATTATCACGGTCCCTGTGATTCCCTGTCAATCTCCCTTGTTGTTACCTGTGCATTGGAGGAGGCTGATTGGCCCGCCCAGGATGTGCCTTTATATACTGGGGTCACGGCACCTGTCAGATGCCCTTTCGTGGTGTTCCTGATCCTGCGTTTTGTTGCTGTGTTCCTGCGTTCCTGTGTACCGACCCGGCTCGTCTGACTACTCTGCTGTTCCTGCCCGTGATTGAGCCGGTTCTGGCTGACGTTCCTGCTCCGTGATTGACCCGGCTCGTCTGACTATTCTGCTGATCCCGTCCGTGATTGACCCGGTTCCGGCTGATGTTCCTGCTCCGTGATTGACCCGGCTCTGGCTGACGACTCTGCTCCGTGATTGACCTGGTTCCGACTGACGCCCCTGCTCTGTGATTGACCCGGCTCTGGCTGACATTCCTGCTTCGTGTATTGATCTGGTTCTATCACGGTGCCCGTGATTGCTGCAGTTCCTTGTCTGTCACCAGTAGGGGGCTTCTATTGGCTGTCTGCAGATAGCCCGCCTTTCATTGCCTATTTAAACCTGGATTGGGCACCCTTTGGTTGCCCTTTCGTGTTGTTTCTGACCTTCTTGCTATCACTATGCCAGTGATAGCTGGGCCTATGTTCCAGTGTTCCTGAGTTCCTGATCTCATGTGTTCCTGAGTTCCTGATCTCTACTGTTCCAGTGTTTCCTGCATGCTGAAGTACTTCCAGTCCTGGTTCCGGCCTAGTCTCTGGTGTTGCGGTTCCTGCTGAACTTCTTCTCTGCGGTTTCCTGACCTGACTGATCGTTGCTGGTTCCAGTCATCGCATCGCCTGTCTCCTGTATCCTGGCGACCTCCTGCCTGTTCGCGTCTGCAACATTGCTTGTTACTCCAGTGTGCGGTCACTGGTTTGCTCCACAGCCTATCGGCTATACAATTCTGTGTTGGTCCCAGCGTGCGGACGCTGGTTTGCTCCTAAGCCTTGCGGCTAGACAAACTCGCTTTACACCAGTGTGCGGTCACTGGTTTGCTCCAAAGCCTATCGGCTGTACTATCCTGTGTTGGTCCCAGCGTGCGGACGCTGGTTTGCTCCAAAGCCTTGCGGCTATACAAACTCGCTTGTTACACCAGTGTGTGGTCACTGGTTTGCTCCAAAGCCTATCAGCTATACAATTCTGTGTTGGTCCCAGTGTGCGGACGCTGGTTTGCTCCAAAGCCTTGCGGCTATACAAACTCGTTTGTTACACCAGTGTGCGGTCACTGGTTTGCTCCAAAGCCTATCAGCTATACAATTCTGTGTTGGTCCCAGTGTGCGGACGCTGGTTTGCTCCAAAGCCTTGCGGCTATACAAACTCGTTTGTTACACCAGTGTGCGGTCACTGTTTTGCTCCAAAGCCTATCAGCTATACAATTCTGTGTTGGCCCCAGCGTGCGGACGCTGGTTTGCTCCTAAGCCTTACGGATATACTAACTCGCTTGTTACACCAGTGTGCGGTCACTGGTTTGCTCCTAAGCCTATCGGCTATACAATTCTGTGTTGGTCCCAGCGTGCGGACGCTGGTTTGCTCCAAAGCCTTGCGGCTTTACGATTCCCTTGTTAGTCTCAGTGTGTGTACACTGGGTTGCTTACGATCCTGTCAATTTGCCATTGCCATCTGACTGCTGCTACTATCTCTGGGCTGCCCTGCCCGGTATTGGTAAGGCCGGTAGAACCTTTTGCCACATTCCATCTGAGGTTGCCTTACCCGGTATTGGCAGGGCCGGTAGAGCCTACATTATGAATCTATTGAGGCTGCCTTGCCCGGTAATTTGGTAAGGCCGGTAGAACTGTTATGCGATTCCATCTGCAGGTTGCCTTACCCGGTATTGGCAAGGCCTGTAGAGCCTAACATTCTATTACTTCAGACTGTCCTGTCCGGTATATTGACAGGACCGGTAGAGTCTGCCTTCTGTCTTGTTATATTCTGTATATATCTGTATGTATGTGATTGCCATCCTACGTTATCAATTTATTATTTCAATAAAATTGATTTTTACCTAAAACTTGTGTCTGAGAGTCATAATAAACCGTGACAGGTTCCTGCTGACATTCCTGCTTAGTGATCTGATCCTGTGTTCCAGTGTGATTCCGGTCGCCTTCCGGCGACATTCTGAACTGTGTTTGTGTCGCACTGCTAATCATCTCTCCATATACCGAGCTGTTGCCTGCTGTTGCACTGAGTCCATCCTCATAGCACTGCTGAGCTGCCGCCTCCGTTATCGAACCTGCATTAACCCTTGCTGTGCTTATAATCTCCGTTTATTGAGCCTATCCTCGTACACTTGCCAAGCCTGTGGGTTTCCATTCGAGCCATTAACACTTCCTGAGCCTGTGCCGTTAAGACCTAGCCTATCCTTTCACACTAGCAGAGCAGTTGTCTGTTCCAGTGCTCGGGCAGCACCGTGGTTGCACAGGTTGGCGTTGGTACCTCCAGTTTGCTCTTGCAGTGTGTCTCCTGTACGGCACCGGAAGGGTGTCTCGGCTCTGGTCTCCAAGTGCTCTAAATGTTACGCTATCCACCGCACTACTAGTGCTCTGGCTCGTTATTTGCTTGTGCGGTGTTGCTCCGTTCTGGCACCCAAGGGGTGTTTAGTAGTGATGAGCGAGCATGCTCGGCCGAAGCTCGGTTCGGCTCGAGCATCGCTCTGCTCGGCACATGGCGGTACTCGTACGAGTACCGCATGTGCTCGCCCGCCATGTTCGGGTCTCCTCCCCGCACGTTTCGCGGCTGCTGCGCAGCCAATAAACGTGCGGGGAGGCTCTGACATCAGTGTAATGCCAGCAGCCATGTTGGCTGCTGGCATTACACTGATTGGCTGGCCAGAACCCGTGATCGGGTGCTGTATAGCACCCGACGCGCGAGTTCGGCTCATTCTTAGCCAGGGAGAGATGCGATCAGGCAGGGAAAGTCAGTGTAGGGAGAATAAAATTGTTGAAACTCTTTCAAGACCCAAAAGTCCTTTTTAGGACTGTTGTGTGTGGGGGCAGCATTTAATTTTTTTTGGGGGTGGCAGAATTTCATTTTTTTGTGGGGGGAGACATATTCTAAGGTGACATTGTACTAGGTGCACAGGGACAAATATTTCACAGTGCAGTGACAAGCTGACATATTCTGTTAGGTGCACAGGGCCAATTATTTTAAAACGCAGCGACAAAAAGGGCCATTTTAAACGTGTGCCTAGCCATAGATTATTGTCACATTCTGTTTAGTGTGCAAATTCACAAATTAACGTCACATATTGTTTAGTGTGCAAATTCACAAATTAACGTCACATATTCCGTTCACTGTGCCTAGCCGCAGATTAGCGTCACATTCTGTTTAGTGTGCCTAGCCGCAGATTAGCGTCACATATTGTTTAGTGTGCAAATTCACAAATTAACGTCACATATTGTTTAGTGTGCAAATTCACAAATTAACGTCACATATTCCGTTCACTGTGCCTAGCCGCAGATTAGCGTCACATTCTGTTTCGTGTGCCTAGCCGCAGATTAGCGTCACATTCTGTTTTGTGTGCCTAGCCGCAGATTAGCGTCACATATTGTTTAGTGTGCAAATTCACAAATTAACGTCACATATTGTTTAGTGTGCAAATTCACAAATTAACGTCACATATTCCGTTCACTGTGCCTAGCCGCAGATTAGCGTCACATTCTGTTTCGTGTGCCTAGCCGCAGATTAGCGTCACATATTGTTTAGTGTGCAAATTCACAAATTAACGTCACATATTCCGTTCACTGTGCCTAGCCGCAGATTAGCGTCACATTCTGTTTCGTGTGCCTAGCCGCAGATTAGCGTCACATTCTGTTTCGTGTGCCTAGCCGCAGATTAGCGTCACATATTGTGTAGTGTGCAAATTCACAAATTAACGTCACATATTGTTTAGTGTGCAAATTCACAAATTAACGTCACATATTCCGTTCACTGTGCCTAGCCGCAGATTAGCGTCACATTCTGTTTAGTGTGCCTAGCCGCAGATTACCGGCATATATTCCGTTTAATATGAAGAAGGCGGGTAAAAAGGGACGGGGAAGTGGACGTGATCCTGATAGTTCAAGTAAATATACAGCAAATACTGTTTGGTAACAATTTTTCGCCTAAAATCGTTTTTATCTTCCTTTTTGTGTGTTTTACGGTCAGTCTGTAAAAATGGCGTACTACGGGCGAAACATCGTTCCCAGCAGCGACGTTGGAGTCCAAGATGCATCCAGACATCCTCCCTATGCTGTCCCTGAACCATTTCTGTGGTGTTTCCATCATTTTCTGACCTTTTCCTATGAACCAGGCACCCTCCCCTCATCAGAGCAGGGGGTGCCTGGTGTAATGCTCGAGTCCTCCCATTGACTTCAATGGGGCTCGGGTGCTCGGCCGAGCACTCGAGCCTCCGGGGGCGCTCGGCCAGAACACCCGAACACCCGAGCATCGGGGTGCTCGATCATCACTAGTGTTTAGGGCTCTGGTTCCGTTGGCACACGCAGGGTTACTTCTGAGAGAGTATTGAGGGTGATTCAGGTTCTGGTCCCATTGGCTCCTGCAGTGCTTTCCTCCTTATATCTCACTAAGGTGGTCTTGGCTCAGCTCTGGTCGATCTGCTGGTCTGTTGAGGCACTCCATTGCACAGCTAGTTGAGAGTGATTCAGTTCAGTCACACAATACACCTTCCTCCTCACCATCTAGAGACTGATATTACCTCCTGGGCGTTGGCTAATATATCCTCCTGAGACTGTTCATTTGTTCTGCATTAACCCTGTATGTTGCCTTCCTGATCAGTACTATTTCATTATACATACTTGGGCCTGTATATTGTCATTACCATTTATACCTGTCCTGGCCCCCAGGGGCACTGTTCTCTACCATTCTTTTAATAAACTGTGTTTTTACTTTTTACCGTTGTCTGAGTGTCAGAAAACCGTAACAGCCATGGAGCAAACCTGCAAACTGAATAGCAGATTTTAACAAAGTTTCATCTTGTTCTCTTTATGCTTAAGTAGCAACTTATCTTGACAGGTCTAGAAGATTGTTGTCTATTCCCTAAGGACCAGCCCTCTAGGTATTTTCATCCCAACCCTTTAAGGACCAGAACAATGTGTTCTACACCCCTCTCTCTAGTCCGTTAAAGCATGGTTGTAACTAATTACTAGAGGGACCCGATCCAAACATTTTTAGGCCCCTCTATATCAAGTATATTCTAGTAGGGGAATAAGTAGAACCTATTGTAAACTGAGGTTTATGGAGTCCCCTTGGAAGCTTGGCCCTGTTATCACTGTACCCTTGTTATTACTGCCCGACCCATTCTCTTGCTTCACAGTGAGCTGCCTGCCCCAAACACGATAATTACAGACTACTTACATTGTTACACACACAGACACACACAGTCTGGATGTGGACTACGCTCCTGCTAACTCTCCTACCACACATCCAACTGATTGACAGCAATGGAAGGCACAGAGAGTCATCAAAAGAGGCAAGGATGGCTAGGTAGGGTTGTATTGTATTAAAACAAGGGTACTCTGTGGCATTGGCACAAAATAAATGTTAGTCATACAGGGGGTAGCAGGAAGGTGTAGATGCTGTTTTGTTGAAAGAGCTAATTGATCTTTCTTTTAGACAAAAGACCAACCACTCTGACATCTATTTATGTATGTACAGTATGTATGATTGATGTACAATTTGTATGTAAGTACAGTATCTGTGTGTTTGTTTGCTATAGCGGGAAATTACTTATCCAAATATATTGGCAGTAACCTAAGAAGAGTAGGTCTGTTGTTTCTAGCATTCAAGGGGTTAAAAAACCCCTTTAACCCAGTGGGATTTTTTTTACATTTTTATTTGTAGGGACAAATCCAGGAATTTTAGAGTGGCTTTTAAGGAATATCAAACAACAATACTTAGGTGCCATATGCAAACAAGTGGAACAGTTCTGGAGCAAAATACCTATGGCATGGGATAAATAAACATTCACATTGATTTAATCTTATACTAGCCTTAATCCTTTGAGTGCCAGAGGGGTACACAACGCATCGCTTTGCAGTGCGTTGAGTACCCCGCTGACACTCAAAGGGTTAAAAAAGCAATACACACATATATATATATATATATATATATAGCTTTCATGGGTACACTAAACAGGGAACTGGTGAAAACCCACTTTACCCTCTGAGTGCCACAAGGGTATCCAACGCATTGTGAAGCATACCTTTTTGGCAATCAAAGGATTAACGAACACATAGCAAGAAACATTTAATTTGACTTGGTCCTTAATGTGTAAAATAACCATGGTTCTTAAGGGGTTAATGAAAAAATAATAGGAAAAAAGTATATATCTTTTAAAATGTAGACGTTTACTAGTTCATTGTTTCTACTCACACCTCTGGAATTAGCAGCACTTAAAAAAAAAAAGCCTTCAGTGTACCGGACCCTGCTGGGCTTCTCTTTTCCAGGGCTGATGCTATGAGCCAGCTGATAATTCCTGTTGACTCCAGTCATGAGCAGATAGAGATGGGGTTTTTTTTTGTTTTGACCCCCCCCCCCACACACACACACACAAACCCTTTTGTTCCTATCAGAGATACAAAGCTGTGACACCCCTTCTAATGCTAAAGTGTGTTGCTGGTATACATGCCTATGCCAGGAGCAGATAACCTTCAGCCCTCCCATTATCTTCAGTTGGTTATTGGAATCTGTAGTTCAATAACAACTGGAGGACTGCAAGTTGTCCCCCCCCCCCCCTTTGGTCTATGCTCTGGTACCTGTAATGGATTTTGCACTCTGGATTAAACAATAAGTTTAGGTATTGTTATTACATAAATATTTTTGGAAACCCACCTCTGGAAGTACTGGGTATGCTTCTGTTTGTGACTCCCTCTTGCATATCCAATAGGAATGAGGCTGCCACTGGCAGATTCAGCTCTTGCAGGACAAAGGACGAGAAGCCCAGTGTACAGTTATGACTGTGAGTTTATAATGTCCCTACTCCCAGAGGCAGGGGTAACAATATATGACTATTAACCTTTTAAGAACCAGAGGAGTGGCAACATATAGAAAAGTAATGCGTTGAACACCACTAAGGTCCTTCAAGGGTTGAGATACTAAATTGCATTTATTTGTTATTGTCCCTTAACACATTGCAACACCCAAAAGCGTTTAGCCTATATGACTATGTTGAGCAACAGTCAACTGCTGGTTGAGGATGATGGGATTTATAATCCAGTAATAGCTAGAATGATGCAAATTGTCATCCAACCATATGACATTATATCTAGTTCCTTGTAAAATTATTTGGAACATCGTTTATTGCATTTTCCAATGTCCCTGGCTCTGTTCCTGGCTCTGTTCTCAGGATTAATGGTTTACAGCCATTGTTTTATATTTAGATCTGAAATGACTGGAAATAAAAATAGCTCCCACAACATTCCCCTTCCATTGAAGTTATGAGTGGATGTTGTTTAATATTAACTCTATTTATATACTGAGAGCCTGACTATTTATATACGGTACTGAGAGACTGTAGCCCTAATATTGTCAAAGATGAAGCGCAGCTCTTTATAAGGCTTTCTTACATGCATTTTGAATGCACAGAGACAATAATAATATTAACCCACTGAAGAACTGAAGGGTGTATGCAGCAATTCATTGCAGTCACTTATGGTCCTCAAAGGTTACTAGCAATGTGCTTCACAAACCTCTGCTTCTCAAAGGATTCACATACATGACTGCATAAAAAGAAATCACTATAGGTTATGTCATGGACTGCTATGGCTTCAATACATAAACGTTGTGGGCTTTTTTTCCCTAAGTATTTAAAAAATAAATGATAAATTCTGTTTTTTAAATATGTTGTGGGATTATTTTAACTATATTTCAAATACATTTTTAGCTTATATATGTGTACATATTTTAATTAGCAGACCACATGAAATTCATGAAGAACAATTTGTTGTCTATTGAAATTCCTTAAAGGGGAACTATCACCCCAAATCAAGTCCCCCTCCTCAATAATTAGCCATCTAGCGATAAGCTTACCAATAGTTTTATTATCCTGCCTAATTGCAACATTAGTCAGAAATCCTACTTCTGCCGACACTGACAGCCAGGCAACAGCGCTTTAGAGGCATCTGTGAGCCTGCGTTGCCAGTCCTTTCCTGTTACCTTTAGGTACCATGCAACGCCTCCTAGATGAGAACAAAACTGACAGCGCAGGAGCACAGATGTCTGCAAGCAAAGATGTCTGCACTGTTGCCTGGCCGTCAGTCTTGGCAGAAGTAGGATTTTTGATTAACGTGGTAATTAGGCTGGATAATAGTACTATTGGTAAGCTAATCACTAGATAGCTAATTATTGGGAGGGCTTTATTTGAAGTGATAGTTCCCCTTTAAGGGAAATGTGCAAAATGAATTCACCCAAAAGACACACAGAACTGTATTTATGCTCTGCATTGGACCAAAAGGGGTATTTCAATGAATGGGCATTCGCCAGAGACCTCCATTCCCAGGGAGCTTCACTTTAGGCTTCCAATAGTCCCACTTTTACAGAAAGGAATCAATTTAATCCTAAATCATAAATGCTGACCTATATTTGGGGGCCTCCATTCACAATCTTGCCGGGAATTATTGCCTCAGGGATTCTTAAAGGGATAGTAATACTTAAAATGTAAAAAAATATATGTTGTTATGAATCGAAATATAAATATCTGATGGTTTTAGGTGACCCCTGGCAAATCGTCACTCGACCCCCAAAGGGGTCCCGACCCACAGGTTGAGAACCACTGTTGTAGGGTTTATCCCCCTGAGTAAAACAAGGGTATTCCCACTGCTGAAAGGTGTTTCATTCAAAAGTTATTAATTTTCAAAGTTGAATTTTTTAGGTGCAAAATTACAGTGGCCTGAAATTGTACAGTGGCGCTGTTGCTACACCATCCTATGGACAGCTCTGGTCCCGGGACCATAAATCTCCATAGGATGGTGTAGCAACAGCGCCACTATACAATTT
Organism: Rhinophrynus dorsalis; assembly: GCA_037306005.1. NCBI lineage: Eukaryota > Metazoa > Chordata > Amphibia > Anura > Rhinophrynidae > Rhinophrynus > Rhinophrynus dorsalis. The sequence continues at coordinate 124,222,723 of CM074719.1, forward strand.
CAGGCCACTGTGATATTGCACCTAAAAAATTCAACTTTGAAAATTAATAACTTTTGAATGAAAAACGTTTCAGCAGTGGGAGTATGTTTGTTTTATTCAGGGGGATAAACCCTACAACATATATATTTTTTTTTTTACATTTTTTTACATTTTTTTTTTTAGTATTACTATCCCTTTAAAACTACTCTGCTGTCCAATGTTTACTTAAGAGGCTTTCTGAGAGAGCATTGGAACTGCGAACGGAGGGGAAATGAACTGTGCACACAGGATAAAGAACAGTGTACAAAGAAAAAAAGCAACTGCACACAGAGGAATAAGGAACTGTGTGAAGAGGAAGAAGGAAGTGTTCAAAGTGGAAAAACGAACAGTATACCAAGGGAAAAGGAACTGTGCACAGAGAAAAAGGAACTGTGCGAAGAGGAACTGTGCACAGAGGAAAAATTAACTGTATAGAGGAAAAGGGAACTGAATGCAGTAGAAAAATTAACTGTTTATAGTGGAAAAAAGAACAGGAGGAGGAAAAATGAACTGTGCAGCGGAAGAAGTTATTGCACACAGAGGTACGGTCTGCAGAGGAAAAAGGAACTGTGCACAGGTACACAGAGCAAAAACAACTTTGTGCAGAGGAAAAAGGAGCTGTATGAAGAGATACTGTGCACAGATAAACAAATAGGTGAAGAAGGAAAAGGAACTGTGCGTAGAGGAAAAATGAGCTGTATGAAGAGATACTGTGCACAGATAAATACATTGGTGAAGAAGGAAAAGGAACTGTGCGTAGAGGAAAAATGAGCTGTATGAAGAGATACTGTGCACAGATAAATACATTGGTGAAGAAGGAAAAGGAACTGTGTGCAGGTGACCAATGCAAATAGGAAAAAGAAACTGTGTGCAGGGAAAATGTGTATGGGCAAAAAGGAACTGTGTGCAGGGGAAATGTGTATGGGCAAAAAGGAACTGTGTGCAGGGCAAATGTGTATGGGCAAAAAGGAACTGTGTGCAGGGGAAATGTGCATGTGGAAAAGGAACTGTGTGCAGGGGAAATGTGTATGGGAAAAAAGGAACTGTGTGCAGGGGAAATGTGCATATGGAAAAGGAACTGTGTGCAGGGGAAATGTGCATGGGGAAAAAAGGAACTGTGTGCAGGGGAAATGTGCATATGGAAAAGGAACTGTGTGCAGGGGAAATGTGCATATGGAAAAGGAACTGTGTGCAGGGGAAATGTGCATATGGAAAAGGAACTGTGTGCAGGGGAAATGTGCATGGGGAAAAAAGGAACTGTCTGCAGGGGAAATGTGTATGGGAAAAAAGGAACTGTCTGCAGGGGAAATGTGCATGTGGAAAAGGAACTGTGTGCAGGGGAAATGTGAATGGGGAAAAGGAAATGGGTATAGGGCAAATGTGTATAGAGGAAAAATGAACTGTGCACAGAGGAAAAAGGAATTGTGTAGGTGAACTGTGGACAGGGGGAAAAAAGGAACTGTGTGCAGGGGCAATGTGCATGGGGGAAAAAGGAGCTGGGTATAGGGCAAATGTGTATAGAGGAAAAATTAACTGTGCACAGAGGAAAAAGGAACTGTGCGCAGGTGATCTGTGGACAGAGGGGAAAAAAACTATGTGCAGGGGCAATGTGCATGGGGAAAGGATCTGTGTGTGGGGAAAATGTGCACAGTGGAAAAAGGAACAGTGTGAAAGAGAAAAAGGAACTGTGCACAAATGTACAGGCAGAGCCTTTATTTGTGGGAAGGGCAGTAGGGTATTTATTCATCACCCTACTGCCCTTCTACGAGATGTTTGACTAATTGTCCCCTCCTCTTCCCACCCAGATCTCAATTATTCTACCTATCCAGGCCAGCCCTATAATCAGGCCGGCCTTTGTCTTCAGTCCTGGGTCCACAGAGAACTAGGCTATGCCACACCATTCCTAATATCATTACCTCCGTTAGGCCCTACCACAAAGACAAAAGGAACTGTGTGCAGAGGAAAAAGAAGCTGTGTGAAGAGTTACTGTGCACAGATAAATAAATAGGGGGCAAAATAAAAAAGATCTATGTGCTGGTGAAGAGGGCCCTGCTTGTGAGATCTTGCAGTCTAGAAGCAGAACAGGAACGAGTAAACCATATTCACATTGGGTTCCAGTTAGAGAAAATTAAAATTTTAGGGCTAAATGCAGTGCTGGTCCTCCTGTCTGGTTGCAAAGGGTCAGAACAATGTAAGGTTGCCACAGTAGCGGTTTCAGGACAGTTAGAGGTATTGAGTATACGCTTCCTTGAATAGATTGGTTTTGATGGAGCACTTGAATGAGTAAATACTAGCACACCTACACACAAGCGCAGGCATGTCTTAACCAATAGAATGTAAGTACAGCTCAGGTGCTGGACCAGCATTTTGAACATTCCCTCTCAACTCTCTATATCAGGGGTAGGTAATATCTGGCTGTCCAGCAGTTGGGGACTACATATATAAAACTAGTGTGTATGTCTCAGGAAAGACAAATTATACAGATGCTATCATGCAATATTGGGTATATATCTTTATAACTCCAGAACAATTTAAAGGAACACATAAATGATCTGGGTTTTGTGTTCTTGTAAAATTGTTTCTTTTCATTTCTAGTTGACCAGTTATAATTTGGGGGTACATAATGGCAGATTAGAATACATTTGTTATTACACGGGAATTGTATGTCCAATTTTGTAATCTAGGGAAACTACAACACTCTATTAACCTTTTATTGACCAGATGCATTGTCAAGGCTTTGCTTAACATTGTGCAAAGCACCCCTCTAGTATTTAAAGGGGGGTCACTTGGCCCCATTACCCCCAGAAATGTTTGCATATTTGTATTATATGATAAAAGCTTTTTGTACATTATGCTAGCTATAATGCTAACAAATGTTTAGTTTTAAATATATTTAGTGTCTCATTCATCAAACTAAAGAGTGGCCATGTGTATTTATAGCAAATTATAACTTTTATGTTTTTATTTAAGATGATGTTTGTAATTCTATATGGTGGCCAATATGCTTTTTGGTCCTGAAGAAGAAGCTTAAAGCCTTGAAATGTGTTGACCTATTGGGCATCAATTGAATTGTGCATACACATCTTTTTTATCATTAAATTATAGTTTATTTAAGTATTACCACAGCGGATTTTGTATATTTCCTTTTGGAACTCCAGAGAGATTGTTGTCCGATTCGGGGCGTATTTAAAAGTCCCCTAAGTGATATACTGTTTGAATATAAAAACCTGTTTTATACTAGAGATGAGCTGATTACATTATTCTCCCACAGCGTGCATAATAAAATAATATGTCCTTTTTTAGGTCAGTTGGCACTGCTGCTACCAGTTTGAGCTGTTATAACTTTTGAATGAAAATGTGAGAGTACTTTTGTTTTACTTAACAAGAAGAGACATATAATATATTTTTTCATTAGAAAGTTTACTGTTCTAAATAAGATATACAATATATTTACAAATGGTACTTTATTTATTTAGTTGCAGTGTGCTGAGATTCTCTGCTAGCCAAAGAGTTAACATCTTTGTTAACAAAAAAAAAATGCATTGCAAAGCTGTTTGTTGGATAACCCTCTGGTACACAAAGTTAAGGTCTGGAGGGGTATGCATTCTTTGCAATGTGCTGCACAACCCTCTGGTACTTAAGGGGATTGAATGGACCCATTGTCTATCAAAGATGTCTTCTACCCGTTGATTTGGAATGCAGTGATGACATTTCTATCCCCTAAGAGGTTAACTGTCTGGCTTATTCACCATTTAATTATAATGCATAAATGTAATCATATCCCGAAAGCCTCACATTTTTCCTCACGATATCCCAAGGATACTTGCAATTGTGGATTTGCAAAAATGGCCATAAAATGTTCCATAACAATAAATTGCTTATATAAAATATATCTGGGGTTGCCTGGGGAAATAGTGGGAATAATATCATTTCTCTGCTCGGAAAACAAATCAACTAGGATAAAAATGACTATAACCAGGAGGATTAACACTACAGATTTTTTTTTTTAACACATTCTTGGTATGATTCCAAAACCACCTAGCAAAATCTTCCAAATCAGTGAAGTAAGAAGACAAAGGGTCATGCGTATAAAATGTCAGAATCCAATGCAGACGTGGCTCTAAAATGTGTTGTAGTTCTAATTAGTTAGACACAGAAACACAGAATTTGATGACAGATGAAAACAAGTTGGCCCATCTGGTGTGCCCAGTTCTCCATCTCTAAAATAAGTCAATGTATTTATTCTTCTCAGTAGCCCAATATGTATCCCAGAAGTGTGTATGGGGAATGTACAAATCTGCTGGCGCATCTCTTTTCTGCTGTAAGACTTTGGCTTCCTATTCATGAGTCTGCATTTCAGGGAATGTACTAGAGCAGTGGTTTCCAGTTAAATGACTGAACCTCAGATGAACTCACACGAACTCAAGCAGGGAAACTCTAAAGACATGACCTGATATGCTCCCCTGGGGATAGGATTAGGAACCACTGTTCTAGTGAGTATGATCACTTCAGTGCATACCAGCATACACACTCCGCCTCTGGGTCTTGTTAGTACATAAACTTGCACTGCTCCTTGGTACAAATGATGTACAGAAGACTATTTTTACTATAGGTAGCTTAGTAAATTCATGTTACTGTGGCAAAGAAATAAGAAATAGGTTCCTGCCCTAATTTAGAAAGAAAGCAAATTAGTTCATTCCCTCATTTTACATTCCTTAACAGCAGGATTTATTTGTTGGGAACTTGTCACCAAGCATCTGCTCGCTGGACATGCAAGCCTCCCAAAGAATAACCAACGGCAAGGTTTTTCAATCTTGCCACTCAGTAGGACTGGTTGCGAGCATGAGCATAACGTGATGACATAAGGCACTCTTTGCGCATGCCCATCCATTCCAGTCAAATTTTTTGTCAGCAGCAAAGATGGAGGATGCCGTCTCTAGAGACACAGTTCATCCTGTCTCTTCTAGACTCTCTGGGATTCATCATAAATCTCCAACAGTCATTCCTAGCTGTGTTCCAAATTATTTTTTTTACTAGGATTCGAAATAGACTTGACTGAATTGACCCTGGATGTCTTCTCCTCCAAATTTCCCAGAGTGGAATGCAAGGATAGATGTCACCACTGTAGCAAATCAGAACCTAGAGATGTAATTTCACACGTCTCTTCCTTGCCTATATCCAGTAATGGCTCCTCCTCTGGGCTTGACCATCACAAAGGATGCTTCCCTTTATGGGGGGGTTCTTCCCTTTTTGCAGTGACATAAGGTATGTGGTAACCATTGGAAGTATTACTACAAATAAATATTCTGGAACTGAGAGCAACACACTAGCCCTTCCACAGACACCTTCTGCTAGACCAAAGCATCTCCACAGCCCATTCCAAAATGGATAACAGGACTGTGGTATCCAAAATAAACTGAATCTAGTGTATGCAGTCAAAATCCCCGAGCAAGGAGTCACTCCTTCTTTGGCAATGGGCTCTAGATCAAAGTAAGTCCATGGGAAACAAAACAAGATATCGGGCACCAAAAGCTTTCTCTGCATTCATTTCTATCCTCAGAAAGAACTTTTAGAGATTATATCAATTCTGGGGTAGTGGGACATTCCGGGGCAGAGGGACCTATTTGCTTCCTCAACATCAGCCCACGGTCCACATTTCATCTCAAGGATGTGGTCCAAGAAAGATGTACGTACTGTCCATTCCTTGGAATTAGCTAGAATAACCTTAAGAATTTACACCTCCATCGCTCATCCCCATAGTCATTCAGAATATCTGGAGGGAGAATATAGAGGACTTTGTTTTAGTGCACACTGTGTGGCTGACTAGAGTTTGGTACCCTCTTCTTCAGAGGTTGATAAAGGGACAGAAAGACCCTTTGGGCTTCAACAAGGATTGCTTTCTGGATCCATCCGTCCTCCTCATCTCTCTGCCACAGTCGATGTGTATAGCAGCCCATCTAGGGACATGAGTTTTCATTTCTGCAAGGTTTCTATCTCTCATGATGTGCAAATTATATCTCAGTCTCATTTGCAGTACCCCCCTAATTAGACTAGTAACTCCTTGTTAGACTACAACATGGGACATGGACCCACTACCAGAATATTTATTGGCTACAAGTAACTCCACTTCCACCATGTGTGATCTGTCTGTTAAGCTGTAAATGTCAAACAGAAAAAGAGCACACATATTGAGAACAAGTATCACATATATCAATGCACTATTATTAGTACTCAGTTTGGAAATCGTGATCAGCCTGTGTACCAGATGCTGGTCTGTAAACATGCAGGAAATTTTCTGTGCTGAACATCCCATAAATGGACCACACAGAAGGGCACCACTGTATCTTTTCAGGTAGCTGTATCACGAGCTCCGCTCACAGCCCAAGCACCCAGCTCCATCCTGTACTCAGATTGAGCCATTGTGATTGGGGTATCCATGTGGGGACAGTGACAGTATCCCTCACAGGATTTTCATCACTTCACCTTAGATTGATATAATACACTATGAGACTCGCCCCCCTTTGGGTTTTTCTTTCTCTTTTAAGCCAACCTGCATCCTGGATTAAGCACTCACAGCCAGGGAGGTGTAACTTACCTTGATCCACGTGTCAGATGCCTGGTTTCCACATCTTCGGAAGTATTCCACGTCATTCTAAGGGGCTGTCCTAATACTTCACTTTCCAAACCCAGACTGAATTTGATTTGGTGAAGGAACCTTTAGATCCCAGTCTCTGTGCAGTTGATAAGTTATCAGCCCACCTTCAGAATACAAGTGCCATTAGAGGGGACTTCATTCAGCTATTGTTGACTCCCCACAGCCCTGCTAAAGTTAATACCACTTTTGGATAGATACTTCCAGCTATGACATTTGCTGGAATTGATGTTTCACAGTTCAATGCCCATTCCCTTAGATGAGATGTGGTTACTTCAGCATTGGCAAGAGGCATTTTCATTCCTATTATCATGAAGGTAGCAAGATGGGCATATTCCAGAAGCTTTGTAAAACATTAGTGGAGACAGATAGTGACAGGATAGCTTTTTTAAAGCCAGCTGCCAGGTCAGTGGAGTATCCCACTAGCAGTTGCTAGGTGGTAAACCTTCTGATCTATGATCTGCAAACCTCATTTGGTCTAGGGAAAGGACTGCCACCTAGCAACAATGTTCTTCCCTCCCATCCCATTAAGCTGCCACCCTGGATACTTGCCATGACATATAGTGGTCCAGAGTTGTTTTACAAAAGTCTCACGTTTCTTTCTTTTTTGCCAACAGGACCAGTTCAAGCCATCAAGATGGATCTTCCTTATGTAAATGTATTGTTTGCAAATTCTCAGTGAAAGGAATTTAAAAAAAAAAAAAAAAAAAGATGGATCCTCCCACAAATCCTAAAATGAAATCCCCATAAGGTAATCAAATAACATATTTTCCCTTCATGGCACTGTTCTTCACTCTTGAGAAAAATGAATTGTTATTTCCTTTATGCTGTCTTCAGGCTTTCACTACAGCTATCACATCTTATTCCTTTCTGGCTGTGGTTGTGGTTTCAACATTTAATCCTGCTTCAGTTGAACAGGTAGTCATCTGTTTCATGACATTCTTCTCACTTCTTGTTCTTATAAAAAAGTCATATTTCTGTAGTTACAGATATATAAACATATAGATCTTGAGCTTTCAGAGTTAATACACTTTGCCTGTGGAGTCTGAAGCTCCATTAAACACGTTGTTTGCATCCATAAATCTGCCTCAGATTAGTCTTCCTAGGCTGTCTGGTAAACCTCCATTCTGTTTCTGCTTCCTCATTTAGTTCTAAGGCTCCTGTCTGGGATCACCATCCTCCATTTCTCATGCTTCCAAGAAATCTGACTGGACCAGGTATGAATTCTCCATTTATGCTTGCACAGATAGCACCACTAGTCATCACTTAAGGCACGAATGCACGTATACACACCCATTTACTCAGAGGGGCAATATGGGGAAACGTTTGAGCAGGTTATTCTCTGGCCTTGCATTTCCCACTAGCAGTTGCTAGGTGGCAGTCATTTTTCCTAGAATTAATTAGGTTTGCAGACCATAGATTCCTGCAAGCTCTGTTGCTCAATGTTTGTCCACCGCAACACTGAAGGTTTTTCACAATATCCTTGCTTGGCTCAGTCACTGTGATTGTTCCTCCTGCTCTTAATCATGGAGATTCTGACCTGTTGGTGTGTCCTGAGGATTGGTGGCAAGAATCACTGCTTTATAGTACTAAATCCCTACCACTTACTCTGGCAGGCAATTTGATGGAGGTACTTCTAGCCCTTTCAAAACCAGAGGGATACGCAACGCATCTGGCACTGAAAGGGTAAAATCTGTAAAATGGCATCTTTGCATAAATCCCTCTTAAAGCCATATCCACAAAAGAACAGTGGGACAGATCTGGAGCAAACCAACTGCACCATAAGGAACAAATAAAAATTCCCCAAACCCCATTGATTTTAACCCCTTCAATGCTGCAGAAGTCTTCAAGGCATTGTGGATCAATGCTTTGGTGTCCTTTCTATGATTAAAAGAGTAAAAATCTCTATTTATAATTGAATGCTAAAGGGATATCCAACGCATCTAACTCAAATGGTTAAATGTATGAATTGCTTCAGTTTTTACGTTGTGCGTTTCCCTTACTCTCCCACTCTCTAATATCCATAGCTGGGAACTCTCTGGGTTTGCCCTGGAGACTCAGGGTTTGACTCTGCATTACCGGGTCTCTGGGGCAGAGTCTAATTCTCAGGGGTGCGGGCAGTTTCTTGAAGGGATAGTAATGTTTCATAATAAAAGCAGCTCTAATTAATCATCATAGTATTTGGGCATTGGAGAATGTTATTTCAATCTGTCAGATTCAAGAGTAATTGAATGATAAAGTATCCCCCTCCCACCCTTTTTACTGATATAACTCTGCTCAGCTCAGAGCAGCAGGGTGGTGTCTATGTAGATTGCTGAGAGGGACAATCTTCAGTTAACATAAGGGAAAAACCTGTCAAGGGGGCCGGATTTCATTGTTCTCACAGTAAGAAGATTGCCCCATGTGAGCTGTCTGGTCTATGGACCAGAGGGGGCTTACACTAGGTAAAAGGTGCGGGAGGGGAAAGGTTTATCATTCAATTACTCTTGAACTACAACTCTGACAGTATTGAAGTAGCACTCTCTATGGCTCAAATTCTATGAAGATTAATTAATTAACTGCTGTTTTTGTGAAACATTACTATCCCTTTAAGAAACTCTGCCCATTGGTGCTCCTTCCCTATTGTTCCACCCACTCCCCACCCACTTCTTCTCCTACCCCAGCCTATTCCCCTATATTTTTACACTTGTCTGAAGCCCTGCCCCAGGCAAGATTAAGCCCAGTACCCTTTTTGACTCAATTTGCTTCATTTGTCTTCCTCAGCAGCACCACAGGCCTCCCCCTCTGGGGAGGCCAGAAGAAAAAGTTCCCAGGTATGCTACTACCAGCTCCTGTGAATATGCTTCCCACCAGTGGTGCAACAATAGGGGTCACAGGAGTCGCACCTGCGACCGTGCCCGTCACTCTAGGGGCCCGGCCTCCCCCTGCAACCCCCTTGCCACACACCCACAGCAACTGTGTACCAGCTCCGGGGACCGGCACTCTAGTAATACAGAGTGCTGGGAGATGAATCATCTGCTCTCCCTCCCACCTGCTACTCATTGCCAACTAGGTATTGCATTCCACAATGCTCTCCCTCCCACCTGTCACTCCCTGAAAGCTAGATGCTAATATTCTGCACTGGTCTCCCTCCCACCTGCCACTCCCTGCCAGCTATATACTAAAACATTCCACACTGCTCTACCTCCCACCTGCCACTCCCTGCCAGCTAGATACTAACACTCCGCACGGCTCTCTCTCCCACCTGCCACTCCCGGACAGCTAGTACTAACATTCTGTACTGCTCTCCCTCCCACCTGCCACTCCCTGCCAGTTAGATACTAACATTCTGTACTGATCTTCCTCTTACCTCTCACTCCCTGCCAGTTAGATACTATCATTCCTCTGCTTCTCACTTACTGCTACCTGCTTACTAAAAAGTAACATCACTGCTCTCCCTTCTAGCTGCCACTCCTTGCCAGTCAGTGCTAGCTTATTTGCATAAACTCACAAACTGTAAGTCAGGCAACTCCTGTCAAAATAGATGCTCCACTGATTTAAAATTATGGATATTTGTATACAATATAATTAATTTTGTTCTGCTCAGTTTTGTTCTGATTACAGTACTTAATTGTAACCATTTATGTATGTTTTCTTCATTACTGTCAAATAATGTATAAGTAGTTAGGTGCTCTGAAAACTCCAGACTGTGTGTGTAGGAGTGCTTTGATCAAAATGATTTAGAACTAGTAACTTGCATACATAATGTTCTTCTTTTCCATCCATTCTGTTAAACAGTCTACATTTATCATAATTTTCAATGGGCTAAATTTAATTCTGTTCTTCCCATTGAAGTATAAGTATGTTGATGCAAAAAGTGATGTCATACTTCACGGTCATGTACAATGTGGAAGAACATGGCACTTCTTTATTGAGTGTTGTGGCTCCACACAATTTCCATAGAACTAGAATACTTTATTTAACTCACTGGATGCTAGAAACATCTCCAACGCATATCTCTAGCATTCAATGGATTATTTTAACCTGCCAGTGGTCTCCAGGGTATATGTAATTAAAATAATAAATTTAAATAGAACCTTTCTCCCAAATGGGATAGAAAGTACTTATAGCACTGAAGAGGACAGTTTGAGACTGGATGAAGAGAGAATTATAATGATAATGGGCAGATGGTTCTTGGAGCTATGACTTTTTAATCAAATACTTGGATAAACAAAAACATCTTTAGTCTCTTTTTGAGAATGTCTGTAGTGGGGGAGTCTCTTACTGTGCAAGGAAGAGAGCTCTGGAATATTGGCCTGCTGCATACATGAAAGCTCATCCTACAAAAGTAGATACGGAAATTTGTGGAACTACTAACATATTTTCACTCTCTGCCTCTGAGTAGGCAAGTTGAAACATTGGGAATGAGGAGCTGCTTTGGGGTGCTGGGCCCCGGTTACATAAAGCTTTGTGTGTCAGTAAACACAGATTGAAGTGCATGAAATATTTAAGGATCATGGATGACAGTTGTTATGTGACATGGCTTTGTAGAGTTCATGAATCCAGCATTCTGTACCAGATGCAGTCTATGGATCTCTTAATTTTGTAGTCCTATACAGAGGAAATTGCAGCAGTCCAAACTTGAGGATACAAAAGTATGAATGAAGGCAGGGAGGTCTTCAAGAGGTATAAGGTGTTTTATTCAATCTATGTTCTTCAGATGTAGACATTAGGATTTGATCATGGCTGATACCTAGTAGTTTATGCACTAATGTTTAACAAAGATGTGATAAAGAGGAGGTTAGTCTCCAGTGAGGTCAACCTTCCATTTCCTATCTTACTCTATGAAGCCTACATAAATAACATTTATTAGAGAGTTTATAACACTGGAGCTATCCCTTTGTCACACCTTAGTGCATAACTCCCTGATGTTTGAGTGTCAAGCCACAATCAAAGACAATCCCAAGATTTCTGAATAACCTATATCCCTTTGAGTGCTAGAGGGGTATACAAAGCATTGCAAAGCAATGTGTTTTGTACCCCTCTGGCACTCAAATGGTTAAATGTATTGGGAAGTTTCCCTCTGAGTGTATCAAGGCTTGCTATTGTCAAAATAGGTGAAATAATATAAATCATAGCACCCTTTCTATAAATAAAATTAAGTTTCTAACTCCAAACATTATGGAGATAGTTTTTGTATATGTGGATTATATTGTCTCAGTGGAAAAATACTCACAAAAGAATGATTCTTAAAAAGGTTATTTATGAGAAACAGAACGCCAAAGAATAAATGAAAATATAAAATATACTTTTGCCACAAAATATAAAAATATGTGCAATCCTAAAGTTGAAAAACACTCACCTGGAACTGTATATAAAACAGTATGGCTCAAACTGTTACTATGTGTCTCTGGAGCACACCTTCAAACAATAAATAGAATATATTAATTAAAATATGAAGGTGAACAATAGGTGCTTCAGAGAGCTATAAACATCCACTGATGTAACTTTGCTGGATTATAGTTGGGGATTCAAAGTTGGTATATAGAGTTGTTACAAGGTTTTGATCCCTAGGTAGGGGATATTATTTGTTAAAGCTGCCATCTTTTATGATATCTAATTTAAGTTAGTTTGTCTAAATGGGCACTGCTAAAAGTGAGACCTGTGTATTATATTTGGATTAAATTATGCTGGGAACAGCAAAATAAATCAGTTTAGAGGTCATCTTTAAAAATGTAAATCCTTTTTAAAAGGAAAAAGGCCCACCCCACCCTGGGAAAAGTATGTATCTAAAGCTCCAAACCCATGTCATATAAGCCTTTAGCAAGCTGTATCTATAGAATTCCAGAACTTGTGACACTTTTAGGTCTCACCCATAGATATCACACCTATCAGAATCTGGGGTTGTGAACTCTAACGGTCTGGCAGGAAATGATAACCTGCAGTCGTGTGGGGCTGGACACGGAAAGCAGGCTGGAGATGTGACATCACTCTGAGATCATTCAGGCTTTTCCAGCTGTATATAACTGTTTTTTTCTTCTTTGATCATCAACATTGCTATTTAGTTTGGTCTGTTTAATGGGCATACCAGGAATTTTAAAGGACAAATAACATGGTTAAATGTGTGTTTGTGGTGTGTGTGTGTATGCTGTTTGACAACACCAACAGCAGAATTTTAAATGTAAAGCAAACATTGGTTGCTACAATGTCACACTCATCTGCATAGCCAATATGAATGAGAGTGCCACTGGCAACTTAACTCTTGTACAAGGCTGGACAAAGAGTTTGAGGAAGATCTACACAATAAGGGTTGTATGGGATGTTTAAAATTCTGCTTCACCTAGAGCTGGGAATAGTGGCAATTAAAGGGATAGTAATACATAATTTTTACAAATCTTCATCTTGTAGCTATTAAAAACTTAAACTAAATGCCCCCAGTCCCATCCCTCAAACCTTTATGGTTTGAGAGATAATCAAAGTTAAATTCCCACCTCCCTCCCCTTTCCCTGACGTCAGATCTCTAGCTCATTGCAGAGGAATCTGGTCAAGGGACCGGCGGTCGCTCTGCAGCAGAGCCGAGATTGCATTATTGAAAAAGGAATCCTTCACTGGAACGGTCTACAAAATGTGCTTGGTTTGCAGCACACTTAGGAGACCGTTCCAGCGAAGGATTTCTTTTTCAATATCTCAATCTCGGCTCTGCTGCAGAGCTGCCAGCTGGTCCCAGGACCGGATTTCCCTGCAGTGAACTAGAGAGCTGACATCAGGGAAAGGGGAGGTAGGGGGGAACTTTAACTACGATTATATCTCAAACCATAAAGGTTTGAGAGATGGGACAGGAGGCATTTAGTTTAAGTTTTTAATAGCTACAAGATGAAGATTTGTAAAAATTATGTATTACTATCCCTTTAACTAGCAAAAGACTGGGTTTTAACATATTGGTATGGTTTTGATGTTACTTGCCCATTGATAAAAAACTAGACAAACTCCAAATAAACTGCTATATGTGACACAAGAGAGAAAGAGAGATAATAAAACACTCACACTCATCCCATCATATGGATCACCTCGCTACTCAACAACAAACTGAAACTTAATTTCTATTGAAAAGAGAATAGAAGAAATAAGAAATATGGTAAAACTGCTGACAAAGCCCAAGTGTAGAGATGAAACACATTACATGTTTGAATGGAATGACTGCTATAACATACTCTTTAAAATAAGTACAGTGTGTATTTTAGCATTACTGTCTTTTTAAATCTATTCTACTGATGTAATTAACTGCTGCTGGAAGAAAGAAACAATCAGAGAGGATAAGATATGCAAATAATTCTGGAAAAGACAGTTAAACGCAATTTTTCTTTATGTTTTACATTTGTGCAGTGGCACTTGGTATGGAAATCTGCAGGATAGCCTTCTCCCTTGGCTAGATGATGCCTTTACAGTGCCGGATTTACATCCCAAGTGCCCCTAGACAAGGCACTCTAGGTGTCCTTTGCTCCACCCATTGCTGCAGCCCCATTCCTCACATGGCCCCTCCCCTAGTCTTATCCACTATTTTCTGGCACAAACAAGAACTAAACAAAGCTTTGACCCTCTTTATTGCTAGAGAGATCTCAATGTGTTGGAGATCACCCTAGCATCCAAAGCAGCCTGTAAATAAGTATAAAAATGGATCAGAGACACTGAAAATGCTCGGACCACACCTACTGTTCAGAATGTGGGTGTGGCCAGTACGGCTGAGTCACCCCTCAAATTTTTGAGCTCTAGGCAGTTGCCTACTCTGCCTATTGGGAAATCCAGCCCTGTGCCCTTAACCCTTTGAGTGGCAGTGTGCACCACATTGCTGCATCCCACTGGGACTCAAAAGGTTAAATTAACTAAAGTGAGCATTTTAAAACATTTATATTTACTTGACTAAAGAAAAGGAGATGTTTTCCGTCACACTGTACAAAGTGTTTTACGGCTAATTGCATAACGACTTTAGTGATTTAAGTATTGCATTCCACTCATTCTCTCCAATTAGAGCAAGCGCTTCTGGATTTCACATTTCAATTATCACATAGCTAGAAATAAACTTTACATACCTAACGTAACAGGTCCCATCCTATACATAAGCAGGCTGGACTTCCCTTTGGCTGGCATCTTTACCTGGCTGACCACTTCCAATATGTCAGTTTGTGGGTGTGACTACATCAATCACAGTGTTCCTGTACTAGACACTCACTTCTGGATTATGGTGGCCTCCCTATTTAGAAATGTATATATATAACTGTACCATCTTGTTGATTTACATTTTTATATATTCATTTGCTGCGAGGTTAATTTCTTGTGTCTTTATGTTATAGCTAAAGTTATATTCTGTGCCAGGAAACTGTAGGAAAAGCTGGGATGCGGCAGTAGCCATGTGGCCAACCAAATATAGAAGTAAACATAAGATCTCTTTAAGTTTAGTGGCTGATTTCCTTTGGTTCTAGGACAGCCTCTCACTTTCCTGAGGACTAAGCTGGATTGTGGCTAAAAATCTGGACCTGTGGAACTCACAATGAGACACCCTGAAACTGGAGCAAATGTCCAGCAAATGCCAGGTACGCCTGTGCATTAAAATGCCCCTGGCTGCAAGCACCTAGGATGCTTTGCCCAGGAGCTCATGCTATATACATCAACTCTGTCATTAATCATATGAATGTCCCATAAAGGTTCATCACATTCAGAATTCACCACCATTCCTTGTCTGATATACAGAGCAGCATGTGCCAAACAAATGAGCAAAGCATAGTCTGGGAGATCAGTAGCTAGAGTGTATCAGGAGAGGTCCTGATACCCCACCACAAAGTCTGCCCCTAATAATAAATGTAATCGTTTGAGTGCCACAGAGGTATTGAACGCATTACAACACAATGGGGGAGATTCACTAATTGGTGATAAAGTGGTGATAAAGAGGTGATAAACTGGAAAAGTAATCTCCATTTTATCACTTCTCCAATTCCTATGTTATTCTGTGGAGCCTATGCACTAAGAGTTCTTCAGCTTTGGAGATCTTAGTAAATAGACTCCATAGAATAACATAGGAATTGGAGAAGTGCTAAACTGGAAAAGTCATCTCCACTTTATCACCATTTTTTCACCGCTTATCACCACTTAGTGAATCTGCCCCCATGTGTTGGATACATCTCTGGTACTCAAAGGGTTAAAAAAATTCCAAGGGTTTACCACACAGGCAAAACCGTGCCACAATTGCTAGTTATATATGTAAAATGTCATTAAACCTGTACCTATGCTTACGTATAATTGTCTTAGTACATTTTAGAGCACAGCTACTTCAGTGAACATCATCAACTCACACAAACCCTTTCTGCCACCCCTTTAGCAGATGTAAGGAAAGGAAGACAACTGAGCCTAATTCCTCCATCTGTATATAGCATACACCTGGGTGCAGGAGATTGGCACGCCAAACACTTGCTGAATGAAGTGGCCATTTAAATGTACAATGAACTTTATCGACAAACAGAAAAAGGAGCAGTTCTGGACAAACCAATTACACCATAGAGGACAAACATTGTCCAGACATATATAGCGCTATACAGAACCTTTAACCCCTTGAATGGTAGCGAAGTCTCCAAAACATTTTTGTTTGCAATCCGTGGAGGCTTCTCTAGCATTCAGGGAGTAAAAATAAACTGGAATTATTCTGGAGCAAACCAACTGCACCATAGGGGAAAAATAAAAAATCCTAAATCCCCATGAACAGAGCATTTTAACCCATTAAACGCTAGAGAGGGGTTAAAAGACCAATTTAATTTAACAGGAATTTTATTTTATTTGCCCCTAGGAGTGGTTTACTCCAGAATAACTCCCAGTTTACGTTATACACGAGTCCAAGGGTTTTGTACACAGGTGTTAAGCAAGTGCAGGAAATTTAGCACACAAACTAGATATACACTTTTTTTTTGTGAAGCCATTTTATTTACAGGTTATAAGGTGGAAGTCTCCCATTAACAATTTCAGTGCCAGAGAAGTGCCCAGCGTATTGCTGTGCAATGTATTGGATACCCTTCTTGCATTCAGAGGCTTAAAGCGGAACTACCACCTTTAACAAAGATGGCCCCAAATAATTCCTCATCTGGCAACTAGCTTCTCAGTAACGATAATCGTCAGAATTATTACCTGGTTAATGCGATTTATCCACTGCTCCGGGACTGACAGACAGGATGGAGTGCAGACATCTTTCCATAGTGACATCTGCGTGCCTGCGCTGCCAGTCCCCTTTGGAGCCGGCTGGGACTGACAGCGCAGGTGTGCAGACGTCACTATGGAAAGATGTCTGAGCTCCGTCCTGCCTGTCAGTCCCGGAGCAGTGGATAAATCGCATTAACCAGGTAATAATTCTGGCGACTAGCGCTACTGAGCAGCTAGTCGCCAGATGAGGAATTATTTGGGACCATCTTTGTTAAAGGTGGTAGTTCCGCTTTAATCACTGCCCTTTATAAATTACTAAAATCATTTTCATGTCCATCCCATTAAAAAGTCAGAGACTGATATACTAAATATAACTTTAGCCAACTGCACCATAGGGGTCAAATAAAAATGACCATGGATTTAAATGGGGTTTTTACAAGGGTTTAAAAGCCTTATTTAAATCTGTGGAAATTTGGGAATGTTTTGATGCAGATGATTTGCTCCTGAATTTCTCCACTTTTACTTAGCATATCAGATTCGTAGGCTTCCAATTGCCCATTACTGAAGTCCGCAGTTTACACTTCACAAATCCTGTTTAGCTTATTTTGAAAATATTTAGAAATACAAGCATAATATGTACAATGCACATAATAGACTGAATGGATCCAGGCACTCTTCATTGCCATATAATCTTTCATCAGTCAACTCAGAAGACCTGTAGTTCCCTTGTAAAGATGTTTGTTTGGACAATAAAGTGCTCTGATTATAAATGATTATATCTTTGGACAAGTCCCAGTTGGCAAGCAAGGCATAGCCAACTTTATATGTTTTAAAATGTCTTGTCTGTATTAACTTAATAAACAAAGCACTGAGACACTGTAAGACAAGAACAAATAATTACACTTGAACTACAGGGGAATTTAAAGGGACATTAAAAACTAAAATGAAATTGGGTTATGTATAATTAAATATCATGTACTCAGGTTAGCATCTGTAATGATCCAAGCTACTTAATGTCACGTAAACCGCAACAAACGATGTAGAGGAATACCCCCTTAGAATAAACTGCTGGATGAAGTTCAAATCCCTCCAACAAGGGATAGGGGAGCATGATGCTGGGGTGTGCAGCTCAGGTATGGTGGTTGCCTGAAGGGAGTTGTGCTGCGGCCGAGCCGTGTAAAGGTGCTAGCAGCGAAGCTAGATTAGTCCCCTTCAGTTGAGCTGAAGGAGAACCGTGATAACCCCCATCAAGCAACCTATACTATCCTGTTCCTAAGGGAGGAACAATCTCCAGCAGGAACAGACAGAGTACTCACTCAGATCTAGCAGGTATTCAGGAACACCAGATCAGTAAGCAGGATGCAGAAGAAGGTCACAGAGCAGATAACAAGGTGCCGATCCAGCAGGAAAGACATCCAAAATCAGGCCAGGTCGTACACAGGATATCAGTGGAATGGGCTAAAGCAGAAGAGTGGTCACAGGACAGGACAGGTCATACACAGGAATCAAAAAGATACAGGGTTGCGGCAGTAGAGTGGTCAAAGGACAGGCCAGGTGTCACGGTTTGTTAAGACTCTCAGACGTAAGGTTTAGGTAAAAACATAACTTTATTGAAAAGTTAAAGGCAATCCCATAGGGTTTTCATACACATACAAACAATACATAGCAGATAATGACAATAGCAAATAGGTTCTACCGGCCTTGCCAATATACCGGGCAAAGCAACCCAGGCGAGTCTGGAACAAGAGGCTCTACCGGCCCAGCCAATATACCGGGCTGGGCAGCCTAACGGAATACCGGTGTAGTAGGCTCTACCGGCCTTGCCAATACCGGGTAAGGCAACCTTAAGATGGAATAGTATGCGGTTCTACTGGCCTTACCAATATACCGGGCAAGGCAGTCTGACAGAAAACCAATAAGTAGGCTCTACCGGCCTTGCCAATACCGGGTAAGGCAACCTTAAGGTGCAAAGTGAAAGGTTCTACCGGCCTTACCAATATACCGGGCAAGGCAGCCCAAAGGAAGGTGACAACCACAGTAACCTAATGACTGTCAGATGATAATGACAGTAAGATGGAATATAGAGGTTTCCAGGTCAAGTGGTTTCACAGTAATCAGAAACTCTCGTGCCCATATACTGTAGGAATCAATGCTGTTAGGACTGGACAGTGCACTCGGAACCATCAAGAACCTGACTGCAAGTCAGGGAGTAAACCAGCGCCCTATGTTAGGAACATACAGGCAGAATGAGAGCCGCAAGGCTTAGTGGAGCGAACCAGCATCCGCACGCTGGGACCAACAGACTGAATGTGAGCAGCAAGGCTAATGGAGCAAACCAGTGTCCGCACGCTGGGACCAACAGACTATAATGTGAGCCGCAAGGCTAATGGAGCGAACCAGCGTCCGCACGCTGGGACCAAGCAGACTGTAATGTGAGCCGCAAGACTATAATGTGAGCCGCAAGGCTAATGGAGCAAACCAGCATCCGCACGCTGGGACCAACAGACTGTAATGAGAGCCGCAAGGCTAATGGAGCAAACCAGCGTCCGCACGCTGGGACCAACAGACTGTAATGAGAGCCGCAAGGCTAATGGAGCGAACCAGCGTCTGCACGCTGGGACCAACAGACTGTAATGAGAGCTGCAAGGCTAATGGAGCAAACCAGCGTCCGCACGCTGGAACCAACAGACTGTAATGTGAGCCGCAAGGCAAATGGAGCAAACCAGCATCCGCACGCTGGGACCAACAGACTGTAATGTGAGCCGCAAGGCTAATGGAGCAAACCAGCATCCGCACGCTGGAACCAACAGGCTGAATGTGAGCCTCAAGGCTTAGTGAAGCAAACCAGCATCCGCATGCTGTAAACCAACAGGAGGAAATGTCACCAAAGCGAGTGAAGAACAATGTCGCCACAGATGCAGGAACTGGAAGCAGGAAACAACAGGAACCAGCAGAGAAGATCAACCGGATCAAGCGCAGCCAAGCAGACTGGCAACAGGAGCATCAGCTACTGATGAGAACAACCGGAACCGGACTGGAACTGACAAAGTAGGCAGGAACTCAGGAACAGGTAGACTCAGGAACTCAGCAACAGGCCCAATAAGCTACTGCAGTAAGGAGGAAGTGGACGCTGTCAAAGACACCACGAAAGGGCAACCAGAGGGTGCCCAGACTGAGTTTAAAAAGGCAATGTGAGGCGGGCTGAAGGCAAACAGCCAATGGGAGCCCCCTACAGGTGATAAACACTGAATTGCAGTAATCACGGGCACCGTGATACCAGGTCATACACAAGAATGAAGATACAGGGCTGCGGCAGAAGAGCGGTCACAGAACAGGCCATGTCATACACAGGAATGATAAATAAGCAGGCAAAGCTATTAAAAGACAAAATTTAGGCATCAGTTAACAAACTGAGAATTTGGATCCAGGATAGAAAGGAGTACAGGGTATAAGAGTGGAACTAACACCTTATGACAACTTAAAGGGATAGTAATACTTCTCTTTTAAAATTATTTTATTTTGTAGGCATTATAAAAATATGAAGAATGATATAAGTCTTATCTCTCAAACCTTTATGGTTTAAGAGATATTCACAAGCAAAGTTTCCCCTCCCCTTTTACCTAGTGTAAGCCATCTCTTCTCAGATGTGGAATGCAGTCCATAGACCAGACAGATAACAGTAGGGGACACTCTTATTCCTATGAAAACAATGAAAGCCCTGCCCCCCTTGACAAGTTTTTCAGGTTTTTCCCTTACCTTAATTGAAGATTGTCCCTCTCTGCAGTCTACCTGGGCACCTCCCTTCTGCTCTGGCTGAAAAGTGTTACATCAGTAAAAGGGGCGGGAGGAGGGCACTTTGTCATTGAATTACTCTGGAACTACAACACTCTCCAAAGTCCAAATACTATGATGATTAATTATAGCTGCTTTTATTATGAAACATTACTATGCCTTTAAGTTTATTTGAAACAGTTCTGAAAATCTGCTACCATAGTTACTAACAGTTCCAACAGGTCCAACAGTTGACTACTGGTTTAAGATTTGCAGCTTTATTTGTCACTTCCAAATTCCAATTAGACAGTACCGATGGCATGCCTGTGTGCCAGATTGTTAAGCAGTGTAGAATGCTAGTATCTGGCAATCCAAGCTGTGCCAGTCAGTATTGTCAAATTTAAACAAAGTGATACATTTATTAAGCTAAATATCTCATAAAGTATTGTTTTAAATAAAAAAAATGGCTAATATAACATATATAGGCAATTCCAAGAAGCTCTTTCAGATAAGTCATAAGTATACATACACTCCCTTTTCTGTTTTAGCTGTCAGTGATACTTCAAAGGGACAAAAAGTTTTGGTGAGTTTTGAAATAGCTTTAAATAACATCCATATGTTGTATTAGCCATTTTTTAAATTTGAAAACTAGTTTTAGAGATATTTAGATTTATAGATTATGTTATTAAGGCATGCCATGCAGGCACTTCCTGTTTTAGCCCTACTTTACCTCTCCCACTCACTGACACTGCTTAGCAATGCAATGTCCATCTCATCTAGCACTGAAAAGGTTTAGTGTCAGTGACTATTTGGACAGGGGCTTTTTAATGCATGGGCATACCCTGCTGTTTTATTGGGTTGCATGTGCCACATAGCAGCCCCAACAGTTTTATATAGTTATTTGAATAGATACCTGGCGGCTTTAAATTCAGTATAGTCTAACCTTATTAAAATGGGTCATTACTAATAGGAATATGCAGGGTTGTTTTTCTGGAAAAAATGGTTCTGGTACCATATAATGCTTTTTTTCTTTACTCTTGTAAAAAAAACAATTTACTAGCCCAGGCTTAGAGCATACTAGCAAAATGGCTTTGTCTACTCGTCCACTAGGCTCCGAATATTGCCAGATAAATATGAGTGAGGCAAAGGGCGGGGTCATGTAAGGAGTAGGTGAGGTCAACACCAAAAATAGTTCTGTTTTGTTTTATAGATTATAAATTGCATCTCCTAGGAATTGGGGGAGCACTGAGCACCTTGGTGAGTAGTGGGGACATTATTCAGTAATATTTGTGTTGGCAGTAACCCTGCTTTCCACTAAGAGTGACCTGATGCCAATTGCCAAGCACCTTCAGAAGAGTGTTTACATTGACAAATACTCTTGTATCTTACTAAAGGAACATGCTGATCTATGTGTTTCAAAACATGATATGTGTGCAGAGTCCCTTGAAATATAAACATTTCAAAAAACACATTCTTAACAAATAAAAAATGTTTTAAAAAGGTCATTTTTTTTGCAGTCAATGGATTTTCTTAACCCCTTAAGGCTCGGTTGGCACTTAAGGATCACAGACTTTTTTTTGGGGGGGGGGTTAGCGAATCCAAATCAGGGCTTCCTGAATGGCGTGCAGCTGCGCATGTTGGACCCATGATATGCCAGGACTGTCATGGGTACTTAAGGGGTTAAAGGGGTAATATCAAGTAAAATGGAAAATATATATAAGGGTTTATCCTGCTGAGTAAAATAAGGGTACTCTCATTGCTCAGAGATGGTTTATTCAAAATGGATTGCAGCTTAAACTTGCAATTTTGGATGTAGTACCTCCATGACCTGAAATTCTGTGGTGGCACTGTCAATGACAATAGCCATACAAATATCACTGTAGTGACAGTGCCACTGTAAAAAGTCATTCCATTGAAGCACTACAAGCAAGAAATGCAAGTATGAGCTGTAATGAATTTAATGAAACATCTCTGGGAGTGTACTCGTCTTACTTAACAAGATAAGCTCTGCAGAAGGATTACGATAACTGAGTGAATGGGCAGAAAAGCGGCAGATGACATTTAATGTAGATAAATGTAAGTTTATGCATTTGGCCTGTAGAAACAAACTTGCTACATATACTGTAAATGGGAAACAACTTGGGGAATCCTCATTAGAGAAAGATATAGAAGTACTGATAGACGATAGACTTCACAGAAGTGTGCAGAGTCACTCAGCTGCTGCAAGAGCAAATAGGGTACTAGCCTGCATAAAAAGAGGTGTAGAAGCAAGGGATGCTAATATTATCCTACCTCTGTATAAATCCGTGGTTAGGCCTCATGTAGAATATGGAGTACAATTTTGGGCTGCAGTTCTTAAAAAAAGACATTGTTGAACAAAAGGTACAGAGACGTGCAACAAAACTGATAAAGGGATTGGAGGATCTATAAAGAAAGACTAACCAAACTGGGTTTGTTTATATTAGAGAAGAGACGTCTAAGGGGTGATATGATTACCCTTTACAAATACATTCAAGGTCACTACAAAGAACTAGCTAATTAATTATTTATGCTAAGAGCTGAGCTAAGAACAAGAGGTCATCCAATAAGACTAGAGGAAAAGTGGATTTTAGTCTTACCTGTTAAATCCTTTTCTCTTAGTCTATACAGGTTACTGGTAACTTTGGGTAGATGATCTGCCCCTTTAACTAGGCAGGAACAATTCTAGAAGTGAATGCAGGGGGTGGAGCCTGCCTTCCCTCCTTGGCTGCAGCTAGCCAATCAGCTCCAGTAAGATCTGAGACACTAACTATTGACTAGATAGTAGAAGGGAAAGAAGACTCCTGTGAGCATGACCCCGAAGGACCCCCACGGTCTGCCACAGGAGAGCCAAGCATGGTCCCTTGACAGGGTGGGAGACCAGTAACCTGTATGGACTAACAGAAAAGGATTTAACAGGTAAGACTAAAATCCTCTTTTCTCTGTCATCCAATACAGGTTACTGGTAACTTTGGGATGTCCAACCATTGAGTTTCCCAGAGGCGGGAAGTAAGGCAAGGACCAGGCGCAAGGCCCCCGAAGTCACCAGAGTAGATATGAACAGGCTTCTTCTTTAGCTCGTGAGCCTTACGAATAGTGGACTTGATCCAAGACACAATAGTCACAGGTCTCCCTGCCATGGGGCCCTCAGGAATGACAAACATTGAGTCAGACTGTCCAATGAACTCAGTATGATGGGCATAAAACTTGAGACAACACACCACATCTAACAAGTGGAGATCCCTCTCCTTGTCAGAGGTAGGGTCAGGACAGAAAGAAGGCACCATAGTCAACTGATTAATGTGGAACTCAGAGACTACCTTTGGGAGAAATGCCTGTCTTTGTGAAACACCAAAAAGAGTGGTCTACAAGACAGAGCATGTAACTCCGCGACACGGCGAATGCTGAAGGGCGCCCAAACCAAGTTAAGATCCCACTGAGGAGCGGGAATCTTAAAATCAGGACGAGTATGAGCAACGCCCTGGAAGAAAACCTTGAGATCAGGAAGAATAGCAATGCGCCTCTGAAAGAAAACAGAGAGACCAGAAGTCTGAACCTTAAGGGAGCTCAAACAGAGTCCCTTATCCACACCATCCTGCAAGAAAGCCAGGACCGTAGGCAGATCAAATTCCTGAGAATGGCCCCTATCAGCACAACCAGACACCATGGTAGGCCTTAGAAGAAACAGGTTTGTGGGCACTGAGCATAGTAGCCACCACACCAGAAGAAAAACCTTTCTTCTTCAATATTGAGGATTCAATTTCCAAGCTGTCAAGCAAGACGATGAACATCCTCCTTCCACAGGTAACCCTGTAGAAGAAGATCCGGACGGCAAGGGAGCCGGAATGGCTCCGCCACTGACAGATCCCGAAGCTTCAGAAACCAAGCCTGTTGAGGCCAGTACGGAGCAATCAGAATGACTGGACAGTGCTCCAGTCTCAATTTCTGTAACACCCTGTGCAACATGGGAAGGGGAGAAAAGATGTAAGCCAGAGGAAATAACCAAGGAATGGACATGGCATCCACCGCTAAAGCTAGAGGATCCCTCCAGTGATAGCAGAACCTCAGGACCTTATGGTTGTGTCTTGTCGCCATGAGGTCGATACAAGGAAGACCCCACTTCTGAACAATGAGGGTTTACACCTCTGGGTGCAGTTTCCACTCTCCTCTGTCCATCGTGTGTCAACTGAGGAAGTCTTCCATGACGTTGTCTACGCCAGGAATGTGCACTGCAGAAACATATTGCTGGGACTCAGAAATGTTGGCAAGAAGCCGCAACATATCTGAAGTAGGAGCACCCTGACAGACAGCCAGGGTGAACTATTCAGTCCAGACCACAATGGCCCAGTACACCCATGCCACAGCAAACGCTGGACGCATGGCAGTACCAGCAGTGGCAAAAATGGACTTGAGGGAGACCTCAAGTTTCTTGTCAGTCCAGTCTTTCAGAGCGGAAGCATCAGCAACTGTCAAGGCAGTGGAGACAGGAGCATCCACTCTGGGGGGATGAACCCATTGAGCAAGCGCCACCTCTAAGAAGGGGTAAAGCTTGGCAAATTTCTTGACACATGGTGGTCAAGATTGGGTTTCTGTGGAAAAACAAGTATAGGGCCTTTTAGGCTCCTGAAATACATCAGAGGGATCAGAAGAAACCTCCTGAACTAAGGGAATGTTTAGGGTAGTTAAGACAGCTCTGATCAAGCCCTCAGCCGAGGGATCAGAATCAGCCTTAAAGGGGTCCCCAAAAAACTGAGAGGAGCCCACAGCAGAACATTCCTAAACATCCGAATCCACCAACAGTTCCTCCTCAGAGGAATCTGATACATCAGGTACTCCCTGCGGTTTCTGCAGGGAAGAGCTGATGGAAGAAGGGGTCTGCCAGAGTGGAAGACCCCCTATAACTGGGATGGAAAGAGTTGCAATGTAGACCGGAGGTCTCTAGTAGCAGCCTTGAACTCTTGCACCCAAACTGGCTCTAATGCATGGCTGGAGGTCCCTGGGAGAGACTCAGGGACATCAGAACAGACTGGGCATAAATGACCTGAGAATTCTCTAGGTAACCCTGAATGACATGAGGAACAGTGTGCAATAGGGGACACAGAGACCACAGCGTCCTTAGTCTTAGGCCTGGCCCCAAGCTCCAACAGATTAGACATTCTGACAGTGTCAAAACGTTTAAAGTATAAGGAATCCCCAAATACAGTGTGTAAGATTAAAATATCACCCCAGAAATCACTCAAATGCACTTATCTGGCAGGCGAAGGGTTAATCTGCATAGGAGAGACGGAGAGTCCAAGCCCTGCATAGGATACTAATTCAGGAAAAAGGCACAAAATGGCTGCCGTTGCAGAAGCCAATCAGAAACGAGAGAGCAAAGCAAGTGCTCATGGGAAATTGTTTTCCCAGAAAAAGTACCCCAACAATGCCCAAAGCCCCCTCAGCCCCGCAACACACATAAAACATTAACCAGATGACAGAGCAAGGGCAGAAAATTAAAATGAGCCATCTCTGAAGTTGCTACGTTGAGCAGTTGCAGAGATTTGTCCCAAACTGTACAGTCCCATAGAAGTGAGTGGAGCAATTGGAAATGGCTTCAGAGGGCTTTTTTTTTTGCTTTACTCTGGATGAACAGAGGTGTTTTTGGCATGGGCTGGACTTGATGGATGCATGTCTTTTTTCAGCCTCATCAGCTATGATACTATGTATATTTTCCGCATTACTCACTACTATACCTTTATAGACATAAGCTGTACGCAAAAATCAGAAAATTTACAAATTCTGGGGCAAACCAGCTGCATCACAGTGGACAAATAAAAATTGCTTTACAATGTACTGGAAACCTATCTAGCAATCAATATATTAAAAGTAAATTTTCTTTTCTCACTAGGGTACAATTGTTTTGTTTCAAAATTGCTCACCTTTTCTTTCAGCACACGGCCCCATTTATGATAAAGAAGTCAAGCAAAGCAATATAAATCTGCTGAGTTGCACAAGATCAACATAATGTATGTAGTGAAATGATCACTTTCTATTTAACCTCTTGGATGTTAGTGACATCTTTAGAGATGATTCTAACATCCAAGGGATCACATGACTAGATCTTTGTCCTTTTTGTAGGCAAAATTGGGGAAGATTTATAAACCTGGTGTTATAAAAAATATGGAGTAAAATGGCCTAAAAATGAAGGTCAGCATTTAGGGTGTAGATTTAGCACAACAATATATATATGAACAACTAATTTGCTGCACTGTCATTTCATACATTCTCTACAGAGTCGTTATGATCTCATACAGATTTATTTGTGTTACAGACTCTTGTTACCGACTGCAGATAGGGGGAGCACACATCACTGAAAATGGAAGAAAGAAAAAGAACTAAAATAAGTAACAGGTAAGTAAACTGAATTAAAGAAAAAGAAAGCCCACAGGTAAAGTACATTAATATTTACCACTAAAATAATAAATAAGTTGTTTTGTTCATTTTAACAAAGCATCACATTGGGTCATATTCAATATAAACTATAACACTTTTTTGATGGCAAAAAGCTTTCAAATAGTATGTTTCCTCTGCAATACAGATCTAAATTTTCAGGTGTGAATGGTACAGAGTCAATTCCCACACAGTGCCCATTGATTGCCTGCAGAGCTGGTGGTATTCCTATCTACAAGGCAGTGGATATGCCCTTGTTTGTCTAAATAGATTCAGTCAGAAACATCTTTAATTCATAGTATATTGAGACTTGCTGGAAAACAGACCACTGGATAAAAATGCCATATGTAATATAATGTAGAGAGATGGATTTAGTTGTTGGTGAACAACAATTCCTGTTGCAGTCTATGGGGAAATTTGAAAATAAAACCGGCAGTAAATTTATAACCTGTAATTGAATCCTGGCCAGAATCTGCATGGTGCATAACTCTAAAGGTTCATATATTCAAAAGTCTCAGATGAGCTCATTTTCAAATGTCCCAAATACTCAGCTTATAGATATGAGAGTTATCTGTAATACTCATTGATACTTGATGGGTGTGAAATCATAAATGATCATATGGTTTTGCATACCCTGATATCAGTAAAGGAAATAAAAATACATTTCTATCCTAATATTATTGTGACGTTGCAGTTGATTAAAATTTGGCTTTTTAATACCTTGAATGCAATCTGTAGATGCTTTATTTGTCCCCTATAATACAGTTGGGTTACTTCACAATTACTGCATGTTGCTTTTATACACATTGTCCTGTGTGTCGTATAGATGGTTGGAATGCAGAAAAACAATGAACAGTGGATGTGGTGAGGCCAACCAGGGGTCTATTGTACTCTGCATAGGTATATAGTCACACACTGTATGACTATTCAACCACCAGTTGTTTGCCTCCTGGCTGCACATTGCACACCTGAAAAGGATCAGCATATGTAACAACATGTTGCAAAAACAGGTTAAAAATCGATCAAACGAAAACAATTGAACAGTTTAAAATGTTAACATTTTCCACACATACACTTTGTTCAGTTGGTTACCATTACTGAAATGTGGACCACTTCATGGAACCTTAAGGTTCCACGCATCACAACTTGATATCCAGTGCAATAGTACACATACGTTAGTGCAACAGAATGATGTCTGTGCCAACAACCCAACCCCAAGCACAGAACATGAGATGGTCTGGTGGATTTGTATAAACCCCCAAGTATTTAGATATAATTGTGTAAGCATAGGTGTGAACATACAATATTCTATGAACTTAATTTAATATAAGCTCAAAACTGTGTGAAGCTACTGTATCCCCTGTGCTAGAGAGGTCTCCAGTGCACTGTGGAGCAATGTCCTGGAGACCTTCTAACCACCAAAAGGGTTAAGAGGTCATATTACTTTATACTTTCCAGAGGGACCTGAAAAGGCTGAAAATGACCCTAAGGCAGAGGTACTAAAAAGAATATGCGTGATTCTGGGGTAATCCAAATGCACCATAGGGAAGAAATAAAATCCTTGTTGATTCAACTCCTTGAAGACTAGAGAGGTGCCCAACACATTGCAAAGTAGTGCATGGGGGACCTCTCTAGCATTGAAGGTGTTAAAAAAATATTTAAGTCAATAGGAGGTTGGGACATTTTTGTTTGTTTCCCATGGTGCAGTTAGTTTGCTCCAGAATTAATCCAGTTCTCCATAGTACACCAGCCTATGTGTCCCACTGGGAAGTATTGATGCACAATTTAAATGTCTAACGCATTCCTTAGGGAGATGTCTATCTACTAGCGGCTCTATTGGAAATACATTCTCCCGAGGTGGAGCCAACTCCTATTGAATTACAACTTGTTAAAGGTCACAAAATAGTGCAAAGCACATGATGCAGAGTTCCAAGTCATATTCTGCTATCTGCTGCACATTTTTATACTCTATTTTGGCAAAATGTGTCTTCTCAACTTCGGAGTGTAGAACTGACTTTAAAAGTGTTATAAAAGTCATAAATTAGATAATTATGCGTTAAATTAAATTGCACAGCTTAAATATAGAAGCTTCTAAACTCACAAATATTCCCACACTTAAGCTGATTAAAGAAAATCTATATAAATAAAAGAGAAAGCACCATGTGACTTAATTAATATCTCCCTCAGGAGACAAACACACCCAGGGCAGCAGTTAGGGGGATTTATGCAAAACCCGTTTATACTGCCTTTCCCATTGGTACAGCATGGGTCATGATTTTCTTATTACACTTTTTCACCCTGTACACCCTTCCTTCTATTCATTACATACAGGACTTCACCATCCAACTCATTAAATACCTCCTCCCTCTACACTCTCCCCCTCCTTTGCCTGAACACCTCACACTCCCCTTCACCAGATCGACTCACACTCCCGTTCACCGCATTGTGTCTCCGTTCGCCTATTCGCCTTCACAGGATACACACCCATCCTCCTGCTCAAATACACATCCTTTCATACACACTAACCACAGTTTCAGCTGCAATGTGCTCCAAACACCATTAACAATGCAGACAATTCACAATTCACACATACATTGTCAATTACCATAAACAAATATCCATCTTAAAAAGGACACCCACTCAAAAGTGCAAACTCAGAATTTTCACATTCTTAACATATCTGTTCACCTGTTCTCCTCACACTTCTCTTCACCTCATTGTGTCTCCTTCAGTTCCACTCACTCTCCTCTTCGCCTCATTGTGTCTCTGTTCACTTGTTCAACTCTCACTCCCATTCATCTAATTTCCTCTCCTCCTACCACACTATATTATCCAACATGCTCTCTCTACTCTGACATGCATGCCTTACCCCTCCTCCTACTCACGCCTCCATTTCACCAACCATATTAACTGAAATAACATATACAATTATAACAATGTCTCCACTTACACACGGGAAACACATGTCCAATTTGCTAGTATATATAGATCTTCAAAGGGCCCTTTCGCTTTTCATTTCTCCCCTATAGTACAGTTCGTTTGCTCCAGAATTGCTCCATTTTGCTTCTACACATTGTGGCAAAATGTTTTGGGGTTTTTTTTGCCCTGACTGCCACAGTTTTTACACTAAATACTTTGTTTAGCACATAATAGTACTGCTTTAGTGTATGGGCATTTAAAGCAGTACTACCATGTCACAAAATGTTTAGCTTAACTAAGTCCCCTTCTGGTGACTAGCTGCTTAGTAGCACTAGTCACCAGAATTATTACCTGATGTAATAGATATATGCTTTATTCCCCAGCTATCATTAGCACGGAGCGCGGACATCTTGCCAGAATGACGTCCTCTCGCTTGCGCTGTCAGTCCCAGCCGAGTCTAGGAGGCGTGCTAGGAGCCAGCCGACTCCGGCTGGGATTGACAGCGCAGGCGCACGGACTTCATTCTGGCAAGATGTCCGTGCTCTGTGCTACTGACAGCTGGGGAATAAAGCATATATCTATTAAATCAGGTAATAATTGTGGCAACTAGTGCTACTAAGCAGCTAGTCGTCAGAAGGGGACTTAGTTAAAGGGATAGTAATACTTCATTTTATTTTGTAGGCATTAAAAAAACATGAAGAACGATATAAGTCTTATCTCTCAAACCTTTATGGTTTAAGAGATATTCACAAGCAAAGTTTCCCCCTCCTGCCCCTTTTTCCTAGTGTAAGCCATCTCTTCTCAGATGTGAATCTAGTTGTAAGACCAGACAGATAACAGCAGGGGACAATCTTCTTTGTATGAAAACAATGAAAGCCCTTCCCCCCTTGACAAGTTTTTCAGCTTTTTCCCTTATCTTAATTGAAGATTGTCCCTCTCTGCAGTCTACCTGGGCACCTCCCTTCTGACCTGGCTGAACAGGGGGGGGATACTTTGCTTGTGAATATCTCTTAAACCATAAAGAGGTTTGAGAGATAAGACTTATATCGTTCTTCATGTTTTTTTAATGCCTACAAAATAAAATAAAGATAAAACGAAGTATTACTATCTCTTTGAGATAAACATTTTGTGACATTGTAGTTCCGCTTTAAAGATTAGCAAAGTTTTAGCCTTGATACATATGAGCTGTTGTAATTGTAACAACACATGCAGTGTAATGCATTTTCTGGGGAGGAAATGTTGTGTTGGCTTCTTAATAAACATCAACCAGTTGTGTACCAGTGGGATGTGCAACTCTCTCTCAGGCTTAAGCTGATGGAAAGTATGAAACAAATATCCGGTCAGTTTTATATGTTTCCTATTTATTTTATTTTAACTTTACACGATTTCTCCAGAATTATATCACACACACACACCATCATTTCGCTGTGGAAAAGACCAGTGAGTTCAATTCTTCATATATATATATATATATATATATATATATATATATATATATATATACATATATATATTTTTTTTTTTGTTCTGTTATAGCCTTTGAATGAGGCATTTTCAGCAGTGTGAGTACCACTGTTTTACTCAACAGGAACTAATAAGAATAAAGAAAATGAATAAGAATAAATCATAAGAAGGGTTAACTTTACTTGGATTTCATAACTACCAGAATTGCTCCCATTCTTCTTATAAAATAGTTAGGATTAATTGTATTCTTAAATGAGAAAAAAAAGATTCAAAATAAATAAAAGAGAATCTGAGAAATTTGGCATCTGTGAGTTCAGTGAAATAAGCCTTGGAACATCGCTGAGATTAGGTCATAGAATGTGCTTTCTTGTTCCCTGAAGGGAAATGATGGAGAAAAAGAACCTGATCCCATGGAAATCAACATAATCTCCCCCAAGTCATTTTTCACTTAGTTGAGTGGACACGGATTACTCTGCTGCCACTGGGCTGCAAGCATATATCGTGTGTCTTGTCTTTCTGGAAGTAAAACATGAAATACGTTTAAGTCTATTGCCAAGGTATGCATGATGCTTGTATCTATTCCACTGCAAAAGTCATTATCCTTTTACATGTTGCCAAGGATAAAAGGAAGCCAGATCTTCTGAGGTGGCTGAAATTAGATCCAGTGGGTCTTATATATACATGTGGAACAGTGAAATTCTGGGATAAACCAACTGCACTATATGTGACACATAATTCCCCAGATTGCCATTGACTTAATTGGTGCTTTTTAACCCTTTGAATGCTAGAGAGGTCCCCTTTGTGAGCCCTCTCTAGCAGGGCCGGATTTATAATTAGGCAGAGTAGGCATCTGCCTACAGGCGCACCCAACAGAGGGGCGCCTGTCACTGGGATCATGTTGGAGATGATGGGGGTAATGTGAGGGCAATATGGAGCTGATGGGGGGCAATGTGAGTGCAATATGGAGCTGTTGTGGGTAATGTGGATATGAAAGGGGCAATATGGAGCTGATGGGGGCAATGTGGAGATGATGGGGGCAATATGGAGCTGATGGGGGGCAATGTGAGGACAATAAGGAGATGATGGGTGGCAACATGGAGATTAGGAGTATTGTGGAGATGGCCCATGGGGGGGCGCTTCAGATTTCTGCGCCTACAGGCTCCTGAGATGTAAATCCAGCTCTGCTCTCTAGCATGCAAGGGGTTAACAGCTAAAAAAATGGGAATTGTTGTCTCCTATGGTGAAGCTGGTTTGCCCCATATGGACATAAAGGACATCTTAAATAATAATAATAAAAAAATATATATTGTTTTCTGATTGTTGAATATTTAATTCTCTACGCACTACTTAATTTCCTAAGTTTGAATAATTTAATTATGGATTTATTCCATTATATACGATCCATTTCTAACGAAATGTATAATTTTTTTTGAATTTAGAGTGTCTACAGTTATATGGTTTAGCAATAAATAGAATACGGTCAAGAGATTATTACTGACATTTTCTACAGAAGGTGACCACTTTCTGTATAAATGCTAGACCTTTGAAGAGAGAATATGTACTTGATGAAGGGGCATGTTACCTAAAACGTTGCAAGACCCCCCAGGCAGGCAGTGATCTGCTGTACCAGTTGCACATCCCTTGTCTGTCGCTACTACAACTGCCTCCGAACTGCTGGCCATCAGGCCTTATTGCTGGAGACCCACCCGCAGCTGATGGATGCCCACCAGACTCAGGAGACTTTAACACTTAGCAAGAGAATCTCTCTATTTGTTGGCAGTTACCATTTATTCTTATTGCATTTCGTGTTAATGAGTAATGTTCACTCTTTTGATGCTAATTTGGCCTAGATTCCTGGGTTTATCCCAGCTGGGACTTCTCACATCCTTTTATAGAAATGGCTGTTAAATTTATCTGCTGTTATAGCTGTCCTTCTCTTCTCTCTTCCTTCCTCTTCAATACGTCTTTTCAATTTGAAGGTGGTATCTCCTCTATTCCTTCCCGGTGGGTATACCCTGTCAAACTTTTCTTTCTCCTCCCTCCCCTATTTTTTTTCTCTCTTCCATCTCTATCTCTTCCTTTTTCCCTTGGGGAACTCTTTCCTGGAGGACTTCCTAGGGTGGGGGCAGTGGTGTGCCCCAGACATGCTTTGGGAGCTTACATTATTTTTTCTGGTGACTGGGGGTGGGTCACTTATCATACTGACACAAACAATGTCAGATGCATCAGGGACTGAGACTTGCTCTGTAGGGTCCCTGGTATGTTTGTCACACAGCTGCAATGGCCTCAACTCTCCACTCAAGTGCAGATTGGCCTTTTCAAGTTACACAAAACAGAGGTCCTTGATAGTCTTTCTCAAAGAGATACACTTTTCCCATACATCTGCCCCACTTCTCTCACCTCTATCCAGTCTATTTTCTTGCTACCTCTCCTACCAAGGGAGTCGGGATCTTTTTGCACCATTCGGTTACTTTTGCACTCCAAACCCAATATTCTGACCCGGAGGGCAGACTTATTATTGTCCCTTCCTGTGACTTTGGCCAGTGTGTACGCTCCCCATGCATCTAAAAAGCCCGATATTCACTACCTTATTTGCAAAATTAAGAACTTTTCCTTCTGCTGCTGTGGTCATAGGGGGAGACTTCAACAAGATCATCCACAATAATGTGAATAACTATCTGTAGATTCTAAATATCTGAATCTAGCTCTGCAGATGTTGTCTCTAGGGGATACGTAGAGGGATGAAGGGAGGAACACCCCACAGAGAAGGACTATACATTTTACTCTGCTCCTCATTCCATGTACTCCAGAATCAATTTTATTTTTCCAGACAATCTCTCCTTTTATCCCTGATAGACTCTCTACTTGTTCCGATTTTTGGACTGATCATTCTGCTGTTCTTTCCTTGTTTGATCACTTAGGTCCCCCCTCAGGAAAGGGGTACTGGAAAATGAATGGCTCTTCTCTCTCCACAAGTTGTTGGAAGACTTTTTTGCCTTAAACCTGGGCTCTGTTTCATGACCATTTGTGGAAGGCATACAAAGGGAACTAATCAAACTTGCAGTGAAACGTAAGAAGCTCAGAAATGCTGAGATTTCCTCCCTCGCCAGGATTTGATGGTTCTGTCCTCTGAACATAAACGCTCCTCATCCCTTGTGCCGACGCAATTTATAGTTGTTCTTAGGGGTCAGTCAAATGCCCTGCTGATATCGGACGCAGAAAGGCCATGTGGTGGACGTGCCAAAGATTTTAACAATACGTTAACAAGCCTCACACTATGTTGGCCCTCAACTCAATAGGTTTTGCCACGGCCATAACATTTACTCCATTTGTTCGCCTAAAAGCTTTATTACTCAGGACACTTGGAAAATCTTGGAAGCTTTTAACTCTTTTTATTCTACCCTCCATTCTCAGGGAATAGTTTACTGCATACATGGAGAGCTAGGAGAACCCTGTCTAGAGGGCCCTACCTGCATTTCAGCCTTTCCCACTAATCATCAAAGTCACTTGCAGTGATCATGAGTAGACAAAAATCCCTTTCGCAAAAACCCTAGGGATTTGGATGATTTCTTCATGAGAACTGAGGCTCCAGTCTCAGGAAAGCAAATTACTGAGCTTTCTTCTCAGCTTATAGCTCAGAGCACAGTCCATGTCAATCTCTCAACCCTCTCCATGTAGTTCTGCTTCAGATAAACTTACTTAGAGGGACGTGCCCTCCACTAAAGCTGATATTGCAGATTTGAAAACCTGTATGCTGTCTATGAAATGTAAATTGCATATAGAGGTGCGAGAAATGGTTCGTAGCTTGCAATTGCATTTCCAGCAACTGGGTGCAACACAAGCAAGCAGAATTATGTGAAACCCACAATACTTTGACTCTCGAAATGCAGTATCTTTGGGCTCAATATTCTGTCATGCCTGAACACTTGGAAGACATGGATTAACAGATCGCGACTCAATAATATCAGGTTTAGTGGCATGCTTGAATCTGTGACCAACTTGGAAGGCTATACTCTGGGTCTGTTTCAGTCAATGTTGTTGGAGATTCCAGCTTCAGATTTTCATTGTGAATTTATACATTGAGCACTACGCCCAAAACCACCTCGAACAAAAAGGCCCAGGGATGTGATTTTGAAGCTACAATACTTCAAGACCGAGGAAGCTTTGATGATATCTGCCCATTGTTCTTCCCCATCTGGCAGTTCATATGCACGGAGTTTTACTCTGATTTGGTGCCTAGCACGCTGTCCAAGTCTTGAGATATGAAGCACATAACAAAATCACTCCACAGACACAGCGCTCACTAAAAGTGGGGCTTTCCATTGCGCTTAATAGGCTTTTCACAGTGCAAAACCCCCAGGCAGGGAGCGATGTACTGTGATATAATTACCATCTACAAATATATTCAAGGTCAATACAAAGAACTCTCCAATGAATCATTTACTCAAAGAGCTGAGTTAAGAATGGGAGGTCATCCATTAAGGCCAGAGGAAAGGCGCTTTATACTAAAACAAAGGTAGGGATTTTTTACATTAAGGACGGTAAAGCTATGGAATTCTATCCCTTGGGATACTGTGCTTGCAGATACTGTAACTGCTTTAAAAAGTAATGGATACCTATCTAGCACAGGACAATATTGAGAATTATGACCATTGGCTCCAATGCAGATAGGATGTTGATCTGATTGCCATTTGGAGTCAGGAAGGATTTTTTTTTACACATTTGGGGCTTTACTGGAAAAGACTTCAATGTTTTTTATATGCTTTTTTTTTTTTCAGTTCCTCTGGATAAACAAGCGTGATTTGGCATGGGCTGGACTTGATGACCACATGTCTTGTTTCAGCCTGATCAACTATGTTACTATGTTTATTTTCAGAATTTTACAGATAACAACAGATACAGTAGATGGAGGAAATAAGATATGAAAAAGGGGGTGGGGTAATGTTTTAATTTTATCCAGTAATTACATCAAGTATTACTATCCTTATGAGTAGAAAATAGGGTGATCTCTGAACCAGAAGTATGGATAAGAATGAAGAGAAAGAAATCCAACTGGAAAGAACAAAGATTGCATGTGAATGGAAGGGAGGCAGGGGGGAAGGAAGAAGTTTACATTCTGCATCACACACGTGGAGAGTTGTAACTTGGACTAATTTGCACTGGTTATATTGGAAGTATTGGAGAGGTACACATCACAACATTTATCATATTCCTGGAAATCAAACCACTAAAAACAAGTTTGTATAAAAATCTAATTTCTATGTTGAATGACGATTGTGAGCGCTTCCATATTCATTATTTCTATGACTTTATCGATCCAGCTCCTTACGTAGGGGGTAAGAATTTCGCTGTAAGAGGGGAGTTAGAGATTTAGCTGCATTCAACTAATGGAGAATTCGAGATCATGTGTAAGTTCTGAAAGAGGAGGTGATGTAATCAACCAAAGGGCATTTGGAATTGGTTCCTTTAATAGTTCTTTAATTATCTCTAAGACCTTGCTCCAGAAGGGTTGTCCATTGTCTTGTTCCATTGTCCCACTGTTAACCATAGTATTAGATTTAGACACCCCAGTGTTGTTTCAACGTTATCCACGTTAGCCATACTATTAAACATAAACATGCAAGTGTTTTTCCAATGTGTCACTGTTAGCCATAGAAGTAAACATAAACACCCAGTCTGGATTGAAGATGTTAACATATGAATTCATAGGTGGATAAGAGACCACATATTCATTAAAATAATTCAAGTAAAGACTAGAAGAAGGGGGTCACATCCCAACCACTATGAGTATTGTAAATATTTAAGCAGGGATTGGCTGTATAGAAGTCAATCCCTGTTAGTTTTCTTTCTCACAGTGGTCTAGGCAACTGCCCAGACAGGACTGGGTAGGGTGCTTGATTTATATTGTTTTTTTTTTTTTACATTTCCTTATGACGGTGCAGTGGAGGACCAGGGTATTGTGGACACTGCTGGACCTCTGATATCCAGGTAAGTGTTTAAGGAGAAACACACACATAGAGGTTGGGAAGGAGGTGGAAGGGGTCCCATATTTATATATTAACTTACTGAAATCTGTTTACTTCTATGGTTAATGGGCATACCTGGGAAATTTCAAAATGAGCTGACCCTGAGATTGGGTAAATATTAACCCTTAAATTTCCCACAATATAGATTATCCGCGATATATCCCTCATTGCTGTAATCGAGAGTCGCTCCATTCAGCATGCACGGACACATTAATATACAACAACTTACAGATATCACTGCATGAACACACATAAATCAAGCAGGACTTCTCCCTATGCCTTTCTGGTACAAGTGGCACCAGTTTAGAGACTAAAGAAGCATTTAACTGGAGCAGAATATATAACAGGGAGCACTGAACTCTCTCACCCTGAGATTTTACTCTTCACCCTGAGACCCTGAGATTTGGGCCGAAACCCTGAGTCTCAGGGTCAAACCCTGAGAGTTCCCAGGTATGTTAATGGGGGGATGATGGAACAGCTCCGATATGATTATGTCTTCTTCCATATAGTTGAGCATGAACAGAAGCACAAGGAACAGCTAGATATAACCCTTTGTTCTGTTTGGAGATGCTGTTATATTAAGGGCCTGCAAATACATTTTGAACAGACATATGGATCTCAGGTCAAAATAGTTGTCCAATTCTGTTTTAGTTCATAGGCTCCAAAGAATATCGTAGGAATTGAATAGCTTATTTCCCCTTTACTACACCTTTATCTCACCTTAAAGAAGAAGTAAGACCTCATAATAATAACCCACTTACCTTGCTATGGCAAGAAACTCCTAATGGTCCACTTGTGTCTTTGTTCAATCAGAACTAGATGTCATGGAGGAGGACATGACAGTTGCTAGCAGGACTGCAAGACACAAACTCTGCTCACTGCACATGGTAATATTAAGGACCAGAAGGTGTGCAATGTATTGTTTTGTATTATGGTGCATACCCCTTTGGCTTAAAGGCTTAAGTAGGCTCATGTACTCTGCCTCCTTTAGTCTGGGAAACAAAAATATCATGGACACAGTTCCATTAGTATTTTTTAGCAAGAGTAACACGTGCACACACACAGTGTAGAGAAAAAGGTTAGTGGAAGGAAAAAAGCAGAATTTTGCTTGATCACAATTTCTCTCAGTTTCCCAGATCTAATATTTAAGCTGCATTTCAGCGACTGTAAAACCAGCACATTGAACTATAACAAAGCTCTGGAGGTCTATGTTAGTATCACTTCCCTCTACAGAACAAAGTCTTGTTGTTGATGGTCAGTTTATTATTTTACATAGTGTATGGTTTCCTTTTATGATGAAGAAATAAAAGACCTACAATAAAAAGGGAATCTTTGTTCTTGCTGTGTATGGCTTTCAATTGCCAACAGAAAGTGGTGTATGCTTTTCCAATCATAACAACTTTTTCTGTTGACTTAACTGGGATATTATCTGTATTGATTTGCGACTGGAGCCTAAGAGCTGGTGTGTACCGAGGTCCCACTCTGGAAGCAGAATGTCATACCCACTAATGAGGGACCTGCCTATCAGTTTAACTTACTGCGGGAGAAAGACTAAGAGCAGAAATCTGGAGCATTTCAATTGCCCTGTTGGGGGGCAGGGGAATAAAAAGTCTCATTGATTAAAATTGGACATTCTGACATAAATAAGGTTTATTTAGAATCCTAAGCTCCAAAAGCATTGGTTTGATCATCCTGTGGGGGGGAGACTCTCATTCACGAGGATACTATCAACTGCCTCCATAAACATCATCACCAAGATTCACCCCTTGCACGGACTACTGCACTCAACAGCACTTCTCACTCCCACCCACTGACTGGCAGTTCATGTGGCAGGAGGCACTTAAACGCAATAGCACTTACTCCTTCTGTATCAAACCTACCTTCCTCTAGACTGTAAGCTCTCACGAGCAGGGCCCTCTGATCCTCCTGTTCTACACATCTGATTGTACTATTTAATACCTCTGTATGTCTATTCCCAATTGTACAGCGCTGCTGAATTAGTTGGCGCTATATAAATAAAGAATAATAATAATAATAATAATAATAATAGTAAGTGATTCTTACTGTAAGAGAATTAATTACCTAAGTAGATGTCATTCATACAATAGTCAGGTAAAACTATCTATAAACATCATATCCTGCATTTTATCTACAGTTGAAAGTCTATAATTATATATATTGAAGTTTACCTTTAGTTTACACCTCCTCGCAATAGCAGGCTTCAATAGATTATAATTGTAAACTGAAACTAACAGTAGACTACAACGGAGATCAAATGCAAAAAAAAGTAACATTTAATTAACTATAAAGAACTGTTGTAAAAAAAGACAAATACCAATGCAAGCCTTCAGTTACACAAATTAATTGCCAGAAAGTCCTAGTATGACGGCAGATAGGAACTAATTGGCCCACCTTGTCTGTCTATTCCCTATCTAGTTAGCACAGACCTATTATATTTTTACAATAGCCATATACTTATCTAAATAGTTACTACATCCCTTTACTGTTTTAGCCTCATCCACTTCTGCTGTGAGGCTATTCCATTTATCTCTCACCCGTTCAGTAAAGC
Source organism: Rhinophrynus dorsalis (assembly GCA_037306005.1). Classification (NCBI taxonomy): domain Eukaryota; kingdom Metazoa; phylum Chordata; class Amphibia; order Anura; family Rhinophrynidae; genus Rhinophrynus; species Rhinophrynus dorsalis. Next base: position 124,262,747 of record CM074719.1, read on the forward strand.
ACTTTTCTTAAATGTTCTTTTATTTTTCCACACGCCAGTTTTAGGGCATGTCCTAAATCCTTCAAATCTACATCTTTGTATGGCATCAATTTATCAACTTCTGATCGTTCTCTAAACTAATACATGATATATATTGCTCAGACTGTCATTTGAATAGGTTTAAAAAAGAAGAAGAGAAAACATTGCACCCCAAGATCTAACAGTAGTCTTTATTGTAAAACATGAAAAAGGTATATACTTTTTTTAGTAGTATAATTCATACATCTACATATATAAAAATAATAAACAATAAATCAGTCTCATAGAGAGAACACATAAATAAATATCCTTAAAGGTTTAAATAGTCAGGGATAGGAACAAAAAAATAACTATTTGTCTGGAGTTCAACTAATAAAGTATAGTCTAAGAAGAAGGAGAGGCTATAGTATGGTATAGGCCCAATATAATGGGTAATGAGGTAGCCCTGAGCAGTCCAGAGATGGCCAGACATAATTAAAAATATATAGCATGGGAGTTGAAATCAGTTGGTAAAATGTTGGCACACTATATAATAAAATAAAAATAAAAACTACTCTTAGATCTTGGGGTGCACTATTTTCTATTTTTTGTTTAACATGTTTATGACCCATGATGATTCTGTGATTAGAATGCAGCAGAACAAAGACAGTAAGTTGTGTGCAAATTGATTCACTGTTAATCTATGATTTGACTATAACAGAAATATGAATGCTTTATTCACCTTTATCACCATGGTTCACCCACATGCTATAGTATATCACCATCTAACATATTCTATAAACAGAACTCAAGTAAGACTTGTCCATTTAATTCTTCTCATTTTTCTGGTTGTATGTCACATTAATCAGTTCATAAAGATGCCCAAATAAGAATAACCACGTGGAATTCTCAGACTACCATTAATGGGACCAGTATATACTGGACTTGTATTATAAAGACCAGCATATATCCACACTTAGGAGGTGTTGTATTCCTTTCTATGGGATTATATATCGGTGATCATTTGTTTTCTATTATTCTTGCCTTGGTTGAAGACAAGTGAAATTATTTTGTTTATATTTTTTAAATTAGTCACTGTGCCCCTTCCTAATCATAGTGCTGGTTGCCCTGAATTTGGTGTTAGAATAGGGACATTCTCTCAAAATACTGGAATACATTTACGTTAATGTGCTTTGGTTTTTTTGTTTTTGGTTTTTGGTTTGGTTTCACAATCAGTAAGATGTTTCTAATGTATGTGTTAATAATAACAAATTTCAATCTCTAATGTTTTTTAAATAAATGGCCAGTTATTATGGAAAAAACCCCTATCATTTGGCTAGTGAATAAAATAACGGTATTCCTATTACTGAGAGATGCTTTATTCAAAAGCTTTTTCAATATAGTTCCCAAAATGCCCGAGACTGGGACCAGGCCCGGACTGGGACAAAAAATATGCCCAGGCATTTAAGGCTGAGCAACCCATTTTTATTTTTTGAGCAGCCCATGGGGGGAGGGGGGCGGTGTCAGGTGTTTGTTCGTTTGTTTGTTTTTTTTTAAACGCCCGGAGTAATAATAATAAATGGCTCCCACCCACTGATCTCAGGTAATAATAATAATACAATGCTCTCGCCCACTGTTCTCCTTAGGTAATAATAACAGTAATATGGTGCTCTTACCCACTGATCTCCTCTGGTAATAATAATAATAATAATAATAATAATACTACAGGGCTCTCACTCAACTATCTCAAATATTAATAATAATAATAATAATAAAAACTAATAATACTAGAGTGATCTCACCCACTAATCTTCTCAGGTAATAATAATAATACAGGGCTCTCAGCAACTGATCTCAGATAATAATATTAATACTACAAGTGCTCTTACCCAATGATCTCAAATAATAATATACAATAGGACTGGAGGAGGCAGACATAGCGCCTCTGCTTTGCGCCCCCAGTAGAGTTGAACACTAGGCCGGCGCCTACCTCGCCTATAGGTGGCGCTGACCCTGAATAATAATACAAGTGCTCTCACCCACTGATCTCCTCAGCTGTGTCTTCTGCACACTCCCATCTAGGATATTAGTCAGGGTCTCCACAATGAAGCTGGGGCTTCTTTTTCACTGGCCAGGTCTGGGTTCACCTCCCTGCCCACTGGACTAATTTTCCTCTAAACTATCTCTAAACGCTAAACTATCTGGCTACTCAGTGACAGAAACTAGTTTAACACTACACTGAGCTACCAGCATGCGATTGTTATTGGCCACTTTTAGTGGTAGTGCTGGGGGGGGGGCTCTAGAAATAGAACATTCTGGTTGTTTGAATTACCTGTCACTTTCCTCAATCCCCTCCTGCTCTCTCCTCCGATAGGTGGAATTCCTTGCTCTGTATGTATGGGGAAGGACTCAGGCAGTATCTTTATTGCGATGGGTCAGTGAACTTTATTTTTAGGGACTGATTTTTAACCATGAAGAGTTCTTACATCATAGGTCTACAGATATATTTAGATAAAGATTATGTAACTTTCTTAACGCCATTAATCGGAGGACACTGATTAAAAATGAAATAATTTGGGACTTTGAACCTTTGCGCAATTACAATGTTTGATCCATCAGAACATATCTAACACTCTATGGCAGGGCTTAAAACTTGAAGTCCTTTGCTACTAGCCAGACCTGAAAAGTTACTCACCACTGCAAGCCATAACATACCCACCAGGGCTGAATTTCTACTCGCCAGGGCTAAATTTTCACTCGCCATTGGCTAGTGGCGAGTGGAAATTTTGAGCCCTGCTCTATGGACTGCGGCACTTTGTTGTACACATATCTACAATAGTAGGACATAAGTAACCATAATAAGTTATTAGAATTATCCTCTAGTTGTATTAGCATGTTTGAACTCCTTACTAGCCCCATTAAATTATTCTGTGATAACAGACAAGATGGTTTTAACATAGGGGTATGCTTTGTAATATACGGGTTGATAACTGTGAGTACACTTCATGCCTAAAGATACCGCACTATCCTTTTAAGTTATGTGCCCATGGGGTTTTGACCTGCTCTTTCATCTATCATTAATCTTACATGAATGTGTCTGGTTAGACATAGGTGGTCCGCTGCGGATCTAATCAATCTGGGTATAACTAGGATGCAATCCTCCGCAATGTATGATTCAGTATAGATTCGACTGCATATATATTGCTGTTTAATATAGTATGTATTGTGGTCATCAGACATCTGAATGTACCCTGTCACTGAGCTGTGGGAGCCATTGCCGTCTGCTTTGCAATGTGAGGGAGTCCAGCGAGCGGCTCCTAGGAGCAGTGGCAGCAGGGATTCCTTCAATTAACAGATAATACAAGCGGAGTGAAAGTTTCCTTTCTACACGATAATATTGAAGCCTCCAGAGTTAAAACCGAAAATTGCTAAATATGCTTTACTCTTTGTGTATACAGACAGCCCCGGACCGGCCCACCGGGCAAATTCCCGATATGCCCGATGGCCAGTCCGGGCCTGACTGGGTCTCACCTAATGTAATAGTACTTTGTGCCCTGCAACCAACTGCACCAGTACTGTCATGCAGATCAGGAGAGCATTACATGCCCCAAGCTGACAACAAAACCACACATACAAAAACTGCCTTAACCTATGATGTAGCTCAGTAACAGTTATCAATCCATAGACTTCCCACCTCAGGACTATACATTTACCATGGGACTGGCAGGACACGAGAATGTACTTATATCTGTCACTGTTGTTATTGCAATTACACTTATATCCCTCTGTTGTGGGTGTTTACCTATGTGATAATCTCATTTCCCACTGCTAGACAAGTGCTTTACAAATATATCTCTTGAAATCTGTAAGAAGAGAACATAATGATATATAGTGTAGGTAGAGAATAGAATCAAGGATTTACACAGGATTATATCATTTGTTTCCTATAGCAGACTCACATACATTCCTGCATTATGAACTGGATCAGGGATGGTAAAATGAGGCCATCCAGCTACTTTTGGACTGCAACTCCCATCATCCTCTATTAGCAGGCTGATGGGAGCTGCAGTCTAGCAACAACTGGAGAGTCTTACATTGCCCACTGTTGAGCAAGATAGGAAATTATCCTATGTCATGATTATAGGTTATTTAAAGGAACACACAGCACAGTTAATTTGCACGTGCTTATACATTCAGTAAAACATTCTGTATCTGCACCTCTGGGTGCATACGATCACTTTAGAGCATACTGACACAAAAATGACTATAAAGGGGAATTAATAATTCCCAATAATAATTCCCTAATTACCTTACTATGATCAGGAAATCCAAATAATCTCTTCTTTCCCCTGCTCCTTGATTCAAGATAGGACATTGTTATACAGTCATAGATATCACGTCCATGGAGACAGCCACAAAATCTGCCCACTGTACATAGTAATCTTAACCCTTTAAGGACCAGCTCCTGCTTCAGTTTTAAAACTACCAAGTAATGTCATGTTTGCTTCCATTGACAGGGCATCTAGAATTGAATAAAATGTTAACCTTTGAACAAATGCACAAGAGAAAAATAATAGCAGACATTATTATTTTCTGGCTGTAATAAGATTAGTGGAGTGTTATTATTAGGAGGTGTTACTTCCCCTTTAATGCAAGTAAACCCCTGAACCACATACCAATAGCATGTACTGAAAGAAAGAACTGTAGACCAATTTCCTTTGCTCCTTGTTAGAAGAAAGAAGGTGTAGAGGAATGGACAGAATTACCCAAAAGAAAATGATCTGCATTAGGAGCGAGGTTCCTGGGCGCAAGTATTAATGATTGACGGGATTCCAATATTTAATTTCCCCATAACTTACTACTACGTAATTCATTAACAACTAACCTAATTATTTAGTTGCAACTCGGCAGTGGTTAATTTCTATATTGAAGGTGTCTCTGACTAGGATTTATGGGAGCTTAACCCTTCGAGTGCCAGAGGGGTACATAATGCATTGTGAAGAAATGTGTTGCGTACCCCTCTGGCATTCAAAGAGTTAAGGTCTGTATTCCATTTTAACTGGACAGTGATCAATCTATACATGGGATCTGACATGTATTTGATGATATAGTGTATACTGTATAATGATTAATTTATGCACTTTACCAAATGATGCTTGCATGTATGTATGTGCAAGTAGTAGTGCACCTAGGCTAGTAAGCTTACCTCTGGATGGGGTCTGCCTGGTCTTTGGGTGCTCAGTCAGTGCATGGACAACTTGCTTGTTAGACAGTGTCACATTTACATTCTTTGAACTGATTTGTATATGAATACTAGAGTTACAGCCTTGTCCATGAGGTTTAACCCTTTGAGTGACAGGGATATCTAACTCATTGATTAACAATAAGTTGGTTAGCCTTATGGTACTGAAAGGTTAGTGCTTGAGTTGAAAAGACATATCCAATGCATTGCAAGGTATGCATTAGGTATCTCTATGCCACTCAACGCTTTAACTCTTCGAGTGACAAAAATATATGCAATGTATTGATGTTGGCTACACCTCTGGCACTCAGCGATGTAACCATTTTACTATGCCCTTTGTGTGCTCAAGAGGTATCTAATTCATTGGCTAGGTTTGTGGCACTGAAAGAGTTAACATTTTGAATGCCCTTTCGGTGGCAAAGAGGCATCCAAGGCAATGTATAGCCATGTGGAATTGAATAACCCTTTGACTGCCAAAGAGGTATGCAATGGAACTGATAACTCTGTAGCACTGAAAGTTATGCAAAGCACTGGCTAGCTCTGTGGCACTGAAAGTATTAAAAACAATACACACATAAAGGGAGTACTGCTCAGAGAGCTACTGGGGATGTTGGGGGGCTCCTAGGTAACCACCTGACCTACATATACCTCCTACTGCAGCATGGGGAGAGTGGAAGGTAGCATGACTGCCAAAGGGGGAGGGTGTGAGGGACCAGAGAAATAAGGAAAGGTGGGAGAGAGCAAGAGAAGAAAAAGAAGGGACACAATGGGGAAGGTGGTCGGGAGGAAAAATAAAATGGGACACAAAGGGGAAGGTGGGAGGCCGGGGAAAAAAGAGGAGACACAACAGGGAGCAAAAGAACAAGGGACAAAATGGGGAAGGAGGGAGGGAGCAAAAAGAGGAGGGGATACAATAGGGAGCATGGGAGGGAATAGAAAGAACAGAGAACACAACAAAAAAGTGTGAGGGAACAGAAAGAAGATGGAACACAACTGGGAAGGTGGGAGGGAGCAGAAGGAAGGGGAGACACAATGGGGAGTGTGGGAGGGATCACAAAGATGAGGAAACAGAAAGAGGAGGGGACACAACTGAGAAGGTGAGAGGGGGCAGGCAGAAGAGGAGACACAATGGGGAAGGTGGGAGGGAGCTGTAAGAAGAGGAGACACAATGGGGAAGGTGAGAGGGGGCAGGCAGAAGAGGAGACACAATGGGGAAGGTGAGAGGGGGCAGGCAGAAGAGGAGACACAATGGGGAAGGTGGGAGGGAGCTGTAAGAAGAGGGTACACAATGCGTAAGGTATCTAGGAGCAAAAAGAAGAAGGGAAGGTGGGCTTGGGAATGGGGATGATGCACATGATGATACACATGTGTAGAACCTTACCTTCTCTATGCTGGATGGCAATGAGAGAGGGAGAGGTGCAGCAGAGATGACACAGGGGAGAGAAGTTTGAGAAATGGAGAAGGGATGACTGATTTGTGGAGATGATAAAACCAGGGGAGGGAATGTGGTGAAACAGAGAGGGGAATAGAGGTGTGTGTGGGGAAGAGAGAGAGGGGAATAGAGGTGTGTGTGGGGAAGAGAGAGAGGGGAATAGAGGTGCGTGTGGTGAAACAGAGAGGGGAATAGAGGTGTGTGTGGTGAAGAGAGAGAGGGGAATAGAGGTGTGTGTGGTGAAGAGAGAGGAGGAAGTGATGGAGGGACTAATGGGGAGGTGAATACTTGAAGGGAAGTTAGTAGAGGATGGAATGTTATAGTCTGTGCAAGTCCTTTCAAAGATTTTCACAGGACTGAGGGGGTCAAATCATGTCCCCATGCATGAACCTTTGAGAGAGGCAGTATGAAGGATGTTTGCATTATTCCTGCCATGGGTGTGTGTGGCATAGATGTAGAATTTTGGTCACATGATGCAGTTCAATTTTTTATAGAAGATACTGGTTTGTGTTGTGGCACATCAAATCCCTGGTGGCCTTGTTCTCTGGCTTTTGCATAATCAAGTCAGGGGAGGGTCATATTTGGGGACACTAGGGGGTGCTTTGATGTCTCTCGGTCATTTCACTGAACTATTAGGAGTCTCACTCCTTTTCAGAAGTGGGTGTTGGTTGTACAGTTGGGATTAGAGCCTTTGCAATCCATCGCTTTGGCAATTGATCATGTGTATTGCTTTATACTATGGTAGGCAAGATGTGGGTTATCTCAGATAGTTTTTGTGTTTTATATTTGTATTATGGCAAAGGGATAATGTAATTGTTTTATCAGTAGTGCGAGTTTAGATACAGAAATTTGCAGTGTTTGGATTGTCATTTTCTAGAAAATAGGTGATTTTGACAATGTTTTACCAGGAAGAATTTTCATGTATGTCCTGGACATAAGTCATTCATTTTACTGATCTTTATTTATTAGCCAAACAATGCACATTAGAGAGTATTTGCTGGCATGCCAGCCAGATACTAACATTCCACACCACTCTCCTTCCCAACTGCAACTACCAGCTGCCAGTACTAGCTTATTTGCATAAACCAACAAATAAATAAAGTCAAATATCTCCAACTATTGTTTGAAAGAAAATGTGGCTAATAAAAAAAATATATATGTGATTTTGAAAGGTCTTTCAAAATCACCTGTTACAAAGTAACAGTTCAACTTTAAAGTTACCATGAAATAAATCCACGGTGCATATTAACTCCCCCACCCGGTTCAGCATGTGACGTGATCCTGTAACTAGAAACTTAGGAGCTGCAGGAAGTCCTCTATTCTGAGAACACAGCCAGTGCCAGCTGACACCGACACACAGCAGAATTGGATGTTCTTCTTGTGAACTTCAACCTTCTCAGTAACTGGGGGCTCTGTACAGTAAAGCTTACTGCCAGGAATATTTGTTTTATCTAATGGGGGAGGAAGGGGGAAAGTACAGCACAACAACTTAACCCCCTTGGATGCTAGAGAGGTCTTCAAAACATTGTTTTGCATTGCATTGAAGACCTTTTTTTAGTATTCAAGGGGTTATAATAATAAGTGAATGGTGGAATCCTCTGGAATAGATGAAATGTTATAAATGATTACACTGAAAAATTTCTGTTTTTTATCACCTCCAGCCAAAAAGAGATGTGTTATATGAAGTCTATGTCTAGTACAACCATATACCCATAAAGGTGTGTGTGTGTGTGTGTGGGGGGGGTCATCAATTTATTAACCTTACTAGTGTAAAAGCCCGTGTACACGGGCCAAGGTCTGGGTAATGTTAACCCTTTGAGTGCCAGAGGGGTATGCATACCCCTCTGGCACTCAAAGGGTTAAGAGGCCACTACCTCACTGCTCCACGTGATGCAGTCTTGTGTTGCCTCACTCACACAATGCAATCATGCGCAATGGAGACTTACCGAACACGCGCACTTTCTACTGCGCATGACTGTATTGTGACAAACATCCTAGCGAATTAGTATATAGGATGAGTGCTAGAGGGGTACATTGACTATGACAGAAGCAGGATGAGCTCGAAGGGGCTACAAGCATAGGCAATGCAGCCTCTCTTGCACTCACAGGGTTAAATCATTCTATAGGGAAGTGGGATTTTTTTTTATCCCTTTAAGTGTCAGAGGGGTACTCAATGCATTGCTTTGCAACGCATTGCGTATACCCATCTGGCACTCAAAGGGTTAAGTTTGGACTTAGCAGTTTTTCAGAAAAATGAATATGTCACCAACTCAGCAGGGGGAGGGGATGATTAGGCAGCTCTACACTCTGATTGGGCCATGTTAAATGGACACTAATGTCCCATAAAAATTGTTTCTAGTTTTGTAGAGCTTAAAATAATAAACGAATTGCTACAAACCCTATCTCTCAAACCGCTATGGTTTGAGACATTTAGGCATTGAAATTTCCCCCTCCCTCCATTTCGCCTGATGTCAGCATCTAGCTGATAGCAGGACATCCCGGTCCGGGGACAAGCCAGTGGCTCTGCAGCATAGCTGAAATCACGTTACTTAAAAATAATTACTTCATTGGAAAGGTCTACAAAGTGTGCTTGCAAACCAGGCACACTTTGTAGACCTTTCCAATGAAGTAATTCTTCTTAAATAACGCGATTTTGGCTCTGCTGCAGAGCCTCCTCTCATAGCAGTTTGAAAGATTGTGTTTGTAGCATATTGTTTATTATTTTAAGCTCTACAAAACTAGAAACAATTTTTATGGGGCATTACTGCCCCTTTAAATTAAATTAATAAACTCTTTTTTACCAAGTTGTGAGAAATACAAGAGTATAATAAATACAAGAGAACTAATAGTGAATCCATTAATAAAAGGATTGCCCTAAAATGTTGTCTATGGACTACAAAGGTATTGTGTGCTGTGGCAGGGTGAAGGCAAAAATCTACAGAAACAGGTTTTACTGGGTGTGCAAAAAGAGTATCTTATTCTTTAAACTAAAGAGGAGCCATTTTGAAGTAAACAAATTGCCCACAGAGTGGGGAATTAAAACACAACTGGATTTAAATGAGGCTTTTAACCCCTTTCGCAGAAAGGTGGCCAAAGCATTGAAAAAAAGAAGAAAAATAAAAACACTCAAGGAGTTAACCCTTTCAGCGCCACGGGGGTACACAATGCATTGCAAAGCAATGCATTGCTTTCCCCTCTGGCACTGAAAGGGTTAAGAGTGCCATTTAAATCAATGGGAATTTGTGGAGTTGTCATTCCCTCCGTAGAGTTCAACTGGTTTACTCCAGAATTGCAACTCTTTCACTTGATGAATAAGGGCCTATGGCCCATAATTATGAAAGCAAACTGGAGTTATTCTGGAGTAAACCAACTGCACAATATAGGTCAAATAAAACTTACTTAACCCACATGCACTTGAATAGAGCTTTTTAAGCCCTTGAATGCTATAGAGGTCTACAATAATGCATTAAAAGTCCCATTTAATTTAACATGATTTTTTTTTGTCCTCTATGGTGCTGTTGGTTTTCTCCAGAATAACTTTAGTTTCACTCCACAGAATAGCATTGAACTTAGAGAAGTGATGTCACTGGAGAAGCCATCTCCACTTTATCACCTCTTTATCACTCCGTAGTGTATAACCATCAATATGTGGGAATGAAATAGGGGGGCGGTGCAGAGAGTGTGATAAAGAGGTGATAAAGCAGAGGTGACTTCTCCAGTGATATCACTTCTCCAAGTTCTATGTTATTCCATGAAGCTAATGAAATAAGATGTCTCCAGCTTTGGAGATCTTAGTGCACAGGCTCTATAGAATAACATAGGAATTGGAGAAGTGATATCACTGGAGAAGTTTTCTCCACTTTATCACCTCTTTATCACGTCTTAGTGCATAACCCCCAAGATGAGAGAAAGCTGATAGAAGTCAATGCAGTGAGAGGATCTCCCCAGGTTCTATGTTTATGTCTGTGGAGCTTCCTTGCCAAGTTGTAGAGATCTTACTGTGTATGTCCTGTAGAACATAGGAAGTGGACAGTTTCTCTCATTGGAGTGACTTCTCTCACTTTAGTGCATTTCTCCCATTAATGCACAATGTAAAAATCAAGACTCTCTTGTGGACATGATCTCTAGATGTAGCTCTTTAACCCCTTAACGACCAGCCGATTGGCACGGCGCGGTTAGTTAAGGACCACAGAGCATTTTTTTTTTTAATTTCCGCTTCCGCACTCCCCGAACGGCATGCAGCCGCGGGGGGAGACCGGAATTCCATGACGATCATAGTACGTCATGGGTTGTTAAGTCAGATCGACCCATGACATATTATAACCGTCAAGGGGTTACTAAGTGCAAAGTATAGACATACAAATATTTATTACTAGTAATATTGGGATGGCTTTGCCCGTGCAGCTAATAAAAAAATAAAAAAATACCCCCCCCCAAAAAAAAGTCCCATGCAGTTGTACGCATGACTAAATAAACTTAGAATGTGATACGTGTCAGGTACTAATAGGGTTAAAAAATGAAAAGTGGATTTACGTGTAGGACTATTTTCCCGTGACATCTAGGCAAATCCAGGAAGGAGACAATGTTCTTAAAGGAATAGTAATGCCCGCTTCTAATTCACTGCAACATTGTAGATTAAAAAAAAAAAAAAAAGTATCTTGAGCAAGATATTCGCAGCTAAAGTTCCCCCCTTCCTCCCCTTTCCCTGACATCAGTTTTCCACTCAAATGGTTCACAAATTCAATGAAATCCCTTGATATCCAGTTTCTTAAATCACCAGACTAACTATACTCCTGTAATATCAGTCCCTCAATCGAATATTTTTCAGCAGAACTGCTGAATTGGAAACACCTACCACTTACCTTCATAGGGTGAATCAACCTAATAAAAATGGTTACCTTTCCCCAACTTTTATATATACTCCAAATGTTACCCCTGTATCTATATACCCAAGATGTAAAAATAATAAAATACACCGAAAATTCTAGAGTTTCATATGGAAAGGCAAACACCCTAAAATCAGCCTCATCAAACTGAATCAGCCTAGAAGTAATGGAGGTTTCCAAATATAACGCTCTTTAACATAGCTGGTTTAACTAGATACACAAAGGATTGGATTCTCAAAACGAATACATTTACCGATTACCATAGAGGCCAAAGCTTCATCCTCCATGTAAACCTATCATACACATTCATACCACTAGACCTCAAATTCCTGTGCACTTGTGATCCATTCCCTTAATAATGAACACCATCTTGGCATGGCAACAAGCCAGACACAGTTTATTTTTATATGTCTCCACTTTCCTCCCCCTTACTACTAACCTATCATTTCAACATGGAATCCCAGATAACAGATTCACTTACTGGATGTCTAAAGAGATTACCACAGTAGAGCACTTGGCAGACCCTCACACTAAATCCATTTACTCCTTCATATACCTCCGAACCAAATACAGTCTTCTCTCTAAACACTTATTTGTATATCTCCTCCCGGAACGACAGTTCCAGCTGGGTAGTAACCTATTTGATAGCCTTCTAAAAATGCTCAAACCTGCAAGTACAACATGGCCACTATATGTAAAGATATTTAGTACAACCCTTTGACTACCCTACCACTGGCCCAGGTTTGGCTAAATGGGTCACGGACATCCTCCTCCATATTTATCTATAAAATGTTAACATGCTTCTTAAGGTGATTGTCCAGCTTCCTAGCATCATATCTTCATGACCTCTCATACCAACTGCTACATAGATCATAACCTCCCCCCAATCTGGCAAGGATTGTGGGGGTCTCCACGAATAGTCAATGTCCCAAATGCAGCTCCCCCAACACATCACTGTCAAACATGTTGTATTTATGTCCCCTCATTTTTCCCTTCTGGAATGATACACTGCACTATGTTACTAATTCCCTATGTATACCACTTTCCATCCCTAACCCAAACTTTATTTTAGGGATTTATGACTTTACAGGACAGATCAATAAAATAACTATTCAGCTACAAGACATCATCCTCATGATAGCCCTCAATCGAATTATGTCATGGACAAATGCACTCTCAACCATGCTAATGCTGCCCAAACATAGAATCCATAATTTCACCAAAATTAACAAAATATTGCTCTAAAAAATAAAGAGCTAGACAGCGTGAAATGTTTCCCATTATCGGAAATTTTTATCCATACTCTACCTGCCCCTACAGGATTTCACACATGCATTCCATTAGATTAGCTGGCGGGTAACTAAGGAACTCACCACATTCACACCCGCATACACTCTATCTCACTTATGCACACCAGCTAAAGGATGAATGTTATCTGCCTTATTGCTGTGGTTGGTGGTAACAGTGCATTGGTGATTGTGGAGTCCCGTCTGTTTCTTCTCTCCTACCTATATACTTTTGCTTCTTTCACCTCTGCACTGATTTTCTGGCGAGGTCCCACCTTTCTCCCTCCCAATACTGCCTCCTCCCCATCCTAATCCCTATAACTCATACCTTTCCCTCCATGCCACATCTTCCACTTTCTTTTTTTTTTCTTCTCCTTTGGAATTGCAAAGTTTTTGAAAGAGTCAAAAATACTTAAATGTTCTGCAATATTGCCCCCACTTCGTACTGAGGGTGTAAGGGGTCCACAAACATGTTTAGAATCACGAAGTGACATTTCTTTACCTTTTGTTGATACCATATCTGAAATGCAAACCTCATTTGTGCAATTAATTTGCTCTTGAATAAATTAGTTCAAACAAATAAAATCTGATAATAACTAGTGACCCTTATGATCCATTAAAGTCTATAGAAACCCGTTTTTTGCAGGGAGGACAGTGACCTATAGGCAGGCTTGAACAGATGACCACTGAAAACTATGGAAATAATGTACTAAAATAGATATACATATCAATGTAGTAGGAAGAACACCTACCTAGTTAAATTAATCTACTAAACAAACTAAAAGCTACTTATTCCTAGATATATTTGTCTCTTACATCACAAACTTCTGTACAATCAGAGAATGAAGTAATACAATTATTTCATCATTTCAATATTAATAATACATAGTAACACAGCAACATGGTAAATTAGGTTGAAAAAATTCCATCAAGTTCTACCTTTGCCTCATAACATAAAAAATGAGAATTATATAAGCCTTACTCCTACCAAAACTTCCTGTTTTACCTACTAATACAAAGTATAACCCTGTATGTTTCCTTGTTCCCTCTTGAAAGATATGGATCTAATCTTCTCTTAAATATAGCCATTGTATCTGCCACTGCCAAATCCTTGGGTAAAGAATTCCACAACTTAACAGACCTTACTGTAAAAAACACCTTCCCCATTGAAGGTGGTACCTCCTTTCCTCTAATCTTAAGGGGTGGCCCCTAGTTATTTGATCAGGCCTTGGAATGAAAAGCTCACCAGAGAGGTCCTTGTCTCTAGAGTAAATAAACCAAGCCTGTCTAGACATTCCACATACATCAAGTCCTCCATTCCCTGCGCTGTACTCAATCCAGTTCTAGAATATCCTTTTTCAGAACTGGTTCCCAAAACTGCACTACATATTTGAGGTGGAGTCTCATCGTAAAGTGGCAAAGTTATCCACTCTTGCTTCAATACCCCTTTGTATGCAAGGCAAGTCTTTGTTTGCTTTTGCTACTACCTATTGGCACTGGTCACTGTTTCCAAGTTTGTAGTCTACATTGATTCCTAGGTCTTTCTCTAACAACGATTCTCCTCAAATCATTCCTATAAGTTCATAAGTAGCATTGGGATTTTTCTTCCCAAATATATAAATTTATGCTTTTCCACATTAAACTTCATATTGCATTTGTTTGCCCAATCTGCCATTTTATATAAATCCCTCTGTACATCCTGTTTTTAATTTATTACCTTACAAAATTTGTATTATGGCAGCTCAGTTGTATTTTCATAGTTGAAGTCTGAATAGCACATATATATGTTATTAAGGACAGTGGTAGTCTGAATGCATTCTAATACATTACATTTGATATATGTATAAAATGTACCAAAGTGACCCTTTAGCAGGTGTAGGGCAAATGTTAGAATTACAAAAGCTTTTGGGGTTTTGATCGATTGCATGGTTTGGTGTGTTTTAATCTATCTTGACTGATCAAGTATGCAGTTGATGTAAACCGACAATTAGCCAGTGAGTAACACTTAACCAAGCAGAGGACAGATGTAATAAGTATGAGATCTCCTTTGATTTTTATTGATCAATCATTTACTTGATTAAAGTTTTGAACAATGTAGCAAGATCAATCAAAACCAAAGAATGATCCATTTAAAACAATATCAGTGAATCTAAATTGAATCTGTCACTTAGTCCACTGAGGAAAAAGGAGATTCATGTTTGTTGAATGCATACATACAACTGCATTTAATAATAAAAAAAAAACCTCAAACACAGTCGGTACTGGTGATGTTCATAATTGTGTGGGGAAAATTGTGTCAATTAAAAGGGTAAAACAAACAGAAGCTGGAAAATTCAAGTTTAAAGTCTTAGTAACATTAACTATACACCCCTGTGCTTTGCAAATAATCTATTGTTATTAATTTTATGTCCAATGTGATGTCATCTATAATCTCATCATTAAAGCCCAGTTGGAAACAAAATTAAGGTTTGTGAAAATTTAACCCTTAATTTCCCTGCTTTTGGAAGTGTGAGTACTTTAAAGAGGCAGTGTGTTTTGGCATGGGCTGGACTTGATGGACACGTGTCTTTTTTCAGCCTCATCAACTATGTTACAGTATAGCTTCAATAAAAACCTTCTAAAACTATTAGCAGTTCTTTCAGAGCCATAGGAGCCATATTCACATAGCTGGAAACTCCGCCACTCCCTACCCAGTTTGCTGTGCAGATCACAGAACTCTATACAGCAAGGTGTTGTCAGCACCTTACTCAATGCTCATGGGAGCTCTCTCTCTATCCTCTCCATAGAAGCCCATTGATGGTAGGTTCACTGACAACGAGCTTCTATAGAGAGAAGTGAGAGCTCCCATGATCACGGAGTAAAGGGGCTGTGCAGATCTCCATGATCTGCACAGCAAACAGGGAAAGAAGCAGTGAACTTAATTTCCACTGCTCAGAGGGCATGGTCAAAAGTTTAAGGGCTCGATCCAAATGTTGGAGACAGTTATTTTTTATGATGATGCCATTTTTTTCAAGCACAGTAAGTTATTCAAATGTGAGAAAATACCGGCAAAAAAAAGAGCCGTCGTGCGATATACTTAAGAGGTGTTTTCACCCATAGAAAATTATGAAAACACTATAATCATCAATTCAAATGTCTGCATTAGCCATGAAGATCCTATAAGGGACTCGAGTTATCGCAGGAAAGTTAAGACCCAGTTTTTTTATTATTATTTGAGTCCCTTATCGGACCTTCAAACAGTCGATGCACAGACTTGAAGGAAAAAAAAGTAAAAAAAAAAACACACAGTGGATGTATTGATATGGGGCCCTAAGTCCCATATCAATACATCCAAAGTATGAAAAATGTTTCAAAAGTTAGTAGAATTAACCCTATGAGTGCCAGTGGGTTATAATTACCCTGCTGGCATTCATAGGGTTAACCCGTTAACATCCCATTAAAAGTAACACTTACCATTAATCCTGATGTCCAGCAGAGTCCTCAGCTTTCTGGTGCTCTTCTGTCCTTCTCTTCAGTCTTCTCTTCTGTCCTTCTCTTCAGTCTTCTCTTCTTTCTTCTTGCTGTAAATAAAAGTAAAAGAATTAATAGAAAGCATAAAATATAACATCAGCTCAAATCTGATTGGCTGGGATGTGCCTAGGTACATCCCATCTAATGGCTGTGAGGGAATTGGATCAGAGGCTGCCCATATATAATAGCAGTCTCTGCTCAGATTCCCTCATTGCGGAACGGGCATCGGCCCGAGAGAGAGAGGAGGGGAACTTTTGGTGCATGACACTGTCTCCATTGCCACCTCCTCTGCAGCCGCACAAAGCAGCAGAGACAGTTCATAAAGAAAGCTAAGCATATTTTTATTATTCAAATCATATTGGCGCACGTTTTATTAGTATAATGGATTATTTTTAGACACATAATGGTGGCATATTTATATATTCCTGGGCACTGATTACATTGCTTAACTCTTTGAGCCAAGAGAGGTTCGCAATGCATTGCTTTGCAATGTATTGCATAGCCCTCTGTCACTTAAGGGGTTAAACGATGTTATAGTTTATGCATTCTGTTAATGCTTTTATTTTTTATTTACAGCAAGAAGAAAGAAGAATCAAGAGAAGGCAGAATATAGAAGATAAGGCTGTAATGAAGACAGAAGGAGAAGGACAGTGGAGGACAGGTAAGTGTAACACAGATTAGTTAAGGATCAGTGCCTGACATACTGTCAGGCACCATTCGTTAGCTTTTTTTCCTTTGGAGTTCGCAATACTGCTACTATTTAGCAGTGTTTTGGGAACTTAACATACAAAATGGAGGTTTGCCCACAAGACCTTTTATGTGGCCTAACGCCATTGTGCTTTTAGCCGGTAGGACATTTGAATACTGACCAAGGCATTTTATTTTGTTGGTAGGTATCCATTTTGCCCTACCAGCATTTTTATCTCCAACATTTAGATCGAGCCCTAAAAGTCTTTCATTGAGCCTATACTGCCCCTTTAATGATGGCTTAACAGTAGTTTTCCCCTTTTATAGGATAATTAATGTAAATAGTCCGGTACTGTAAAGGTACCACAGCTGCTAATGCTGCTCAAAACATTTTGTGTAAAATTTTGAGCACAATATGTTGATTTCATTGTATGGTAACATTAATACAGTCTTTGGAGAACTTTGCTGATCGGTTAGAGCTCTTCATAGACTGCAGTAACACCAACACCCCCACAAAATGAAATGGTCACAAAAATTGTTATATTCAAACTTGCAAAATAAGTTTGCATTGTAACAATGTTTTGCATGAAGCATTCCCAGTACTGGTTGTACCCTTATTTTACTTAGGGCTGGATTCCATTGCAGATGTTCACTAGCTTTCATCTCCAAATTCCATAGACTTAAAAAAGAATCTGTGAGCTAAAAACAGTGATAGCAATTATCAACTGCAACATAATCCAGTCCTTTCCTGGATGGTTTTGCAAAACATATTTTTTTAATAATAAGATTTAACATCTTGTAACATTATGAATCCTAGAGCTGGATATATCCCTAGTATTCATGGGGTTAAGGCCAATGCTTGTAAAAATGATATATTAAGTAAAAAAGCTAACTTGTTTTTAAAGTGTCAAACTGCCTTTTAAGCATTAAAGTATGGAACATAGTTGAAAAAAACTCTGCTTGCAAGACAAGATAATTGAAAAGATAAATAAGTATTTTTACGAGCAGACCGCAAGGTATAAAGTTGATCAACCCTGTTTTGCCCTAAGCTCCTGAAGTAATTGTTTGGTAACAAATTCATTGATTTTGTGAGTTTGCTTGGAGGCAAAAATAGATGATGTAGAAATATGTTTTGTCAAAAGAGGCATTTGGAATCTTGTTGTCTGTGTTTTCCAGATGTGCTTTTTACTGTAATAATCCCCACAGATTTTACTTTCAAATTACAGGGAATATTTTTGATTACATAAAGGGAGCAATTCTGGGATATACCAACTGCACTGTGGGGAACAAATGACAATTTATATTAATTTAAAGTGGAACTTTCACCTTAATTCAAGTTTGCATATTGGAAAACTGCATTAAAAACTATCTATATGTCAGGTTAACCAAAAGATCAGCAAATGTAAAGTTAACCCCTTAAGGACCATTGACGTGGCAGGACCGTCACGCTGGTCCGGTACTTAAGGACCAGTGACGGTCCTGACACGTCATGTACTTTTACTCACCGCGCTCCTGTAGGAGTGTGGTGAGTAATACCGGGGACTGAAGTTGATCGCTCCAAGACCGGAGTGATCTCTTTCAGTCCCTTGTTCGGCATGCCGGCACACGTGATCAGTCACGTGGGACGGCACATCAAACTTTCCTATCTGGTCCTTAAAGGACCACACACCCCGGGACCGTTGGTCCTTAAGGGGTTAGGGAGATATTCACACTTGTTACCAGATGTTAATGTATGCTAATTGTGGTACTCATGCGGTACCACTGACATTTCATACTTTAATGAAGCCTTTTCAGTGATGTGTCATGTGCTAATGAAGTTTCAATGAGTTTCATATGCTAATGCAGCTTTGAGAAGTACCAGGAAATGTTCACTTTCACTTTGCCCAGAAATAAGTGTAAATATCTCCTAAACTACATATCTGCTGGACATGACATGACATTTAGGCAGTTGTTAATGCAGTTTTCAACTATGCAAACTTGAATTAAAGATAGTAGTGTTTCAAAATAAAAGCAGCTCCAATTAATCATCATAGTATTTGGGCCATGGAGAGTGTTATTTCAATATTGTCAGAGGTCTAGCTCAAGAGTAATTGAATGATAAAGTATCCCCCTCCTGCCCCTTTTACCTAGTGTAAGCCACCTCCTCTCAGATGTGGAATCTAGTCTTAGGACCTGACAGCTCACAGCAAGGGTCAATTTTCTTACTGTGAGAACAATGAAAATCCTGCCCCTTCACAGGTTTTTCCCTTATACTAATATAAGATTGTCCCTCTCTGCAAGCCATCGGGACACCACCTTGCTGCTCTGAGCTGAGCAGAGTTACTTCAGTAAAATGGGTGGGAGGGGGATACTTTATCATTCAATTACTCTTGAACTACAACTCTGACAGTATTGAAATAACACTCTCCATGGCCCAAATACTATGAAGATTAATTGGAACTGCTTTTATTTTGAAACATTACTATCGCTTTGACGTGCCGGTACAAGTGACCTGTGATGCGTACCGGCATGCAGCGCTGGGGACTGAGAGATGTACATGACGTGCTATGACCGTCACAGGTCCTCAGCAGTGAGAGATGGTCTGAATGGAAAAGGCACAAGCCACATAGCACAGCACCTGAAGCAGCAGCAGTGGCAGACTGGCTGCACAAACAAACTCATCTCCTCCAGTGCTCTCCAGGCAAGTGAGACAGTCCTGCCGGTCATTACATAGACATGTTTATATACAGAATCTCAATGATGGTAAAGAGAAAATTGGGAAGTACGCTTAAAAAGTAGTCTGCATTGTGTGTATTGACAATTTGCTCATTTTAAATCTTGGTTTCCAGTGTCAGGAACACGTTTGCACTTCCCCCCCATTCACTTTATTTCGGTGAATACATACATGGCCTCCCATGTTTATGGTTGCTGTGCAATGCGCTATAGTCCTGATTGTACTGCACACATGGAAGCTTGGTAGTTGATTGTGGTAATTGATTGTGGACACCCAAGGTAGGACTTAGACATCACATGAGAGGATTTCTTACTGTTATATCGAGATTAGGGTGACCACGGGTCCCGGAACGTCCGGGACTGTCCCTTATTTCAGGGACATGTCCCGCGTCCCGGGTCCCCTTCAACCGGGACAATGAAGTGTCCCGGAATGAAGCCAAGCCGCCCTGAATGTCAGCCTGCAAGCGGTGTGTCACATCATGGACGCCGCTTGCAGGCTGACATCCAGGGCGGCAATGCAACTTACCTGATCTGGAGGCAAGCGCTCTAGTAATACAGAGCGCTGGGAGATGACATCATCTCCCAGCGCTCTGCATTACTGAGCACAGCGCGTGGGAGCTTCAGCTCTGTGCCGGAGGAGGCACAGAGCACTTTGCACTCCGCTAGACCACCAGGGACTCAAGGTAAGGCAATAGGGTGACCACGTCCCGGAATGGCAGAAGGGAAATGTGGTCACCCTAATCGAGATGCTTCAAGTTCCATCTAATAGACGATCATTTCTGAGCATTACCTGATGAAGAGTAACTTGGGGCTTTTGTCACAGCATTCCAGTTACCTGTTTACAAAGTCGGCATTTAACCCATCAAATGCCATCTTGTATGCCACTTGGTGATTCATTAAGAAGTGTTATGCTAAATATTTGGCGTAGAGATGATTTATCACAGGCTCCATGAGATAGCCCTATATATGAGTGTTGTGCTCTAATAACACTGAGAGTCCCTGTCCCTGGTGGGTGCTTACACCTCTCCTGGCTTAGTCTGAGTGGATTGTGAGGTGAGTGGTTGGGCCTCGGCCCTTATGCATGTGAGGCATGGATTTGTTTAGCTGGATAATTGCGTGGCCCTGGCCTCTACTTTATGGGGTGCCGGCAGTGATCCTGATGCCTAGCCAAGTTGGGGGTGGGCTGGGAGTTGTTTCTTATTGCACACTTGGGGTCAGATTATCTGATTACATGTCATATTTATTGCATCTCATTTGCCCTCCATGGACTCCCCATTGGAAAGCATTTGTTGTGTCCTTGTAACCCTGTACTGGGACACAAAGTGCTGAGGAAGCCCATACCTCCATGGGGAAACATGATTTCCTCCTCCTCCTAAAACTATGTCCACAATCCCACTTAACCCATCCAGTTCCAGAGGGGTACGCATTGCATTGCTTACCCTTCTGACACTCACAGGGTTAATGCCTAGGCGTGAGTACTGTGGACATTTTTCTGTGGGAAACATTCACATCTCCCCCCTGGTTGGCAGTGTAGAGGTGCATGAGGCAGTGGCCTACATCTGTGCTTTCTTCCCCCCAAGCCCGTGTTGGCTCTCTCTGTGCTTTGTAATTGTGGGATTATCTGATTCCAGCAGTCGTAGCCACTGTCGTGTGTTTGCCGTTATTGACCAATGTCATCCAGTAGTTTGTTTGCTTCTCTTTTTCTCTCACTTACAAGATGGGAATTGAAGGGTTAAATGCCGACCTTGTGACAGTTCGCCCATTTTAAATCTTGGCCTCTGTGGACAGGAGCATGTGTATAGTGACAGTGAAAAATGGAAATGTGGCCTCCATCAGCATAAGAAATAAATGGGTTGGGATTCTTCCCCAGGCCAATCAAGGCCAGATGAAGTTATTGCGCTCTACGGACCTTATGTGCAAAAGAAATTCTGGGGCAAATCAACTGCCTCATAGTGAGAAAATTAAATTACAGTGAATTTCCATTCATTTAAATGGTACTTCCCAGTTTCATTATACCACTAAGCTTTTGCCTGCTGCCTGGCTATGACTCTCCTTGTTTAATCCACTATGCTACCATCTGCCACCTGCCCTTGGCCCTGCCTGTATTTTGATATAGACTGGCACCTACCTCTACCCATCTTTTATGGATGGTTCTACATCTCTGTTAGACTGTTGAAAGATTGTCCACCCTCCCTAGCCAAATGGCTCTCAGAATGAGCACCTAAGCCTCAGCGGTTTTGGAGCCACTCACTGCTCCCTCTAGATTTAGTAGCCACTGGAATCTCTTACCTTATTATCAGTCCTGCAGAGCCAAGCCGTAGCTTTCATATCGGCAGTGTCCCTGATTGGCAGCTGATCTCATCAAGTTAAATCATTAGTTGCCCAGTGCTTTTGAAGGATTGTAAAGCTTAATATTGAAAAAATATAAGAGAAGAACATGAGATGGGTGGGGTTAAAGGTGGGGATATGGGTTGGGTTAAAGGTGTGGAAACTGGTGGCGAGTAAATTTTCAGGCCTGGCCAGTAGGTCAGGACTACAAATTTTGAGCCCTGTGTGCTTGCACGTGCAAGGAGGTTGTGTGTGTGGGGGGGGTTGTGTATATGTGTGTGTGTGTGTGGGGGGGAGACGTTTAATGGTATGTGTCGTAAAATAGACAATAAAAAGACTATCCTAAGATAGGATCAATGGAAGGGAGACAAAGACTAAATAAGGACAGCATTAAAATTATTTTTAACTCCTTGGTTGCCAGAGAAACTTCCAATATGTATTTTAGCATAAGTGCAACTAACACCCAATAACAGAGGTGGGCAAAATATGGCCGAACTTTTTGCTCTTTTTTTGGGGTGGGGGGGCGCTTCAGATTTCTGTGCCTACAGGCTCCTGAGATGTAAATCCGCTCCTCGATATTTACATCCCCACTGTTCGCAGCCCTCTCCGGGAGTTCAAGAAAATGAAGTTCCCATGGCTACACATATTTGGTCTGTTATTTAACGCTTTAACTACCTTACAGATAAGCCATTTCACCACCTGTCCTAATCATGTTTTCACACTTGTGTTGTAGTTTGCAGTCAAATGACAATTTCAGGTGATTTTCAGTTATACACTGTTTTTTTGTTTTTGGTTTGTGCATATTCCTTAACAGAACCAAGATACCCTACTGGTTTTATTGAAATTCCAATAAAATCATTGACAAATGACTGTCCTGGAGCATGATTGTCGGAGTCACAAAAATTCTGAGAGTTTGGTACAGAAGAGTCAATATTCTGATATCAATAAGCTAGGGATGTGAGTATGCCATTTATTATAAGGGTTTTGTGGTACCTTCACCAAATATTTATTTGTATAAAAACTGCATTTTGTCTTTTTAATGAACCACACTTTGAAGGCCAGTGGGTTAACAGAGCTGCCAACAGAAATCACGAGGACCAGGACAAATAGTTCAATCAGAACCATCAAAATAAAGTGACACTGAATTAACCCTTAGAGTGCCAGTGGGGTATGCAACACATTGCAAAGCAATTCACTGTGTACCTCTCTGGCACTGAAAGGGTTAAAAGGGAAAGGATGGGGTAGGCAGCAGTGGGACTTCGTCTTCTTTATTTTTTTCAGCCCTTTGAGTGCTTGAGAGATCTGTCCAAAGCATGTGTTGGAACTTGTTGGATACCTGTCTGGCACTCAAATGGATAAATAAGTATTTATTGAGGTGTTTAATCACAGCAAAATATAGACATATATGAATTATATTATTACAGTACAATAGTCCTTGAATACAGATTACAGGGCTCTATTTACCTAAGTCCTGGCCTGTTAGTGGGTCCTGAGTACAGGAGTTGAGAAACACTGGTCTACAATGTGTGTTTGCAAGCCAGGCACACGTTGTAGACCATACTGATGAAGTAATTATAGTTATATATCTCGATGACATCGCTCCTGAAGAGCCGCCGTCTGCTCCCAGAAGCAGGAACTCATGACGTCCGCTATACAGTGGACGCATGAAAAGTAGGAGGGAACAGAAACCTTTATTTTATTATAACACACAAACCATAACGGTCTGAGAGATGGGAATGAGGGCAGTAAGTATTTTTTAACTGTACCTTTAGCGCCAAAGCTTATATTTGGCGCTAAAGGTAATTGACATATTGATTTTTTTAAATAAACATTTTTTTGAAAAAAAAAAAATTGTGTTGTGTCTTTTTTTTTTTTTTTTAAAGTTGATTTTAGCAGGTCAAAAATTGACCTGCATCCAGCCAGCCTCTAGCACAGCAGTGAAGGGGTTAATACCCCCAGCTGCTGCATTTTCTTTTAACACTAGGTGTCTCCTCTCTGCTTCTCTTTCCCTTACTTTAAGGGGTTATGGACCGTAAACTTGTGTTCAGGACCCATGATGGTCCTGGCATGAATTCAGGGGTCCCTGCACAGATGCACACCACTCAGGGACCCCTGAATCCATTTCACGAATAAAAAACAAAAAAAGCTCCGTGGTCCTTAACTGCCATTAAGGGGTTAAAGGACCAGTCAACTTTTTTTTTTATGAAAACCTATATGCTATAGAGCTTTTCCTGCTGAGTAACACAATGGAACTCCAACTGCTGTCAGTTGTTTTATGCAAACACTAGAACAGTTCAAATAATCAGGAAGTGAATTTACTGTGTGTTTACTTCCTGATAGTTCTAACTGACAGCATGACTCACTGGTTTCCATCACATTCTATGGAGATCTGTCTGTCACTGAGTTTCCTCTGAAATAGAATGTAACAGAATAACTAATTGGAATTTGACCACTAGAGGGCACTGTTAATGTAAAAAAAAAAAACAAAACAAAAACAACAACAACACTGGTTTAAACTGTAATAACTCTGGAAATATACATCTCTTAACAATGGGAGTGCACTTATATTACTCAACAGGAAAAGACTTAGAATCTATATTTTTCCATAACAAAAAATTACTGCTCCTTCAATAATCAATTACCAATGGTGTTTATGACATCCTTCTATATACTATCCTTGCAAAGATTTGATATGAATATGCAGGGAGACCTTCTCCGTGCATTTTATTGTCAAACCTGTATAGTGGCTGCTTCTGGCTCCGGCAATAACACATCACATTGTTTTAGTCAGTCCAGAGTGAACAACTTGATGTCTGGCTGCAGGAGCAGGAAGCAACCACTTTATTAGGCTGATGGTAAGTAAATGCACAAAGAATGCCTCCTGAAGAGGCGTAACTAGAAGTCACCGTGCCCTGGTGCAAAAATTGCCATGGCCCAACCCCCGATCATATTGCTCCCATTGGGTATCTCCACATTGTTCTCAATGTCCACCTCGCCACAGTGCTCACAACTCTCCACATTATCTCCAATGTCCACCTCTCCACATTGCCCCCAGTGTCCATCTCCTACCTCCCTGGCGGTCCAGCTGTATGGCAGGAGAGGTCTGTGCCTCCTTCAGCAGAAACCTCTATTAAGAGCTGGAGCTCCCGCCAGTCCTCTCTCCAGCAATGCAAAGTGCTGGGAGATAATGTAATCTTCCAGAGCTCTGCATTACTAGAGTGCCAACAAGGGAGAGCTCAGCTGATAGAGGTCTGTGGCGACGGGTGGGGTTCCCTGGAGTCACGGCCTCAGGTGCAGGTGCGATCCCTGCGACCCCTATTGTTACGCCACTGGTCTCCTGTCTCTTCAAATCAGCTATCCGCAAAATGTACACACATATGGGGGGGAGAATATAAGCTTTGGCGCTAATGGATTATTAAATACAGTGAATAAACAGTTTGCATATCACTGCCACAGTGCAAATCTAATAGATAGACCAGTGGTTCTCATCCCATGCCCTCAGTGGCCACTAACAGGCCAGGACTTAGGAATTTCCCTGCTAGAGCACAAGTGAGTTGATCAGAGGCTCAAATTGATTAAATCACCTGTGCTCTAACAAGGAAATCCTCAAACCTTGGCCTGTTAGTGGCCACTGAGGACACGGGTTGAGAACCAATGAGATAGACTATTCAGAGTTTACATTAATTCTCTATGCTTTATAGGAGCAGTAAATATTTTATATGTGTAACACTGGAGAAGCATGTAACCCTGGTATCTGCATACCTCCAGTTACCATAGAGTTAGACTGTAGACCATAGAGTTCTCTGTGGATGACTCATTGCCCCAGCATTCCCTCAGCCAATGAGAATCCTGCTGAGTTTCCAGGATGGGATGATCTACGGGAGCTGAAGGAGTAAAAATTCCACCTGAGCAGGGGAAGTAAGCAGAAATTCCTGCTACTCAAAGAAAGAGACATTTTAAGCCACAGGCCTGCTAGGAGTTGTACATTAAAGGGATAGTAATGTTTCATATTAAAAGCAGCTCTAATTAATCATCATAGTATTTGGACTTTGGAGAGTGTTATTTCAATTCTGTCAGAGTTGTAGTACAAGAGTAATTCAATGACAAAGTATCCCCCTCCCACCCCTTTTACTGATGTAACACTGCTCAGCCAGATCAGAAGGGAGGTGCCCAGGTAGACTGCAGAGAGGGACAATCTTCAATTAAGATAAGGGAAAAACCTGAAAAACTTGTCAAGGGGGGCAGGGCTTTCATTGTTCTCATAGGAAGAAGATTGTCCCAGTCTGTTATCTGTCTGGTCTATGGACTGCACCCCACATCTGAGAAGAGATGGATTACACTAGGTAAAAGGGGCGGGAAGGGAACTTTGCTTGTGTGCAGTTATTATTAGAATTCCTTTATTGTTGTCTTAGCAGGGATATAGATCTATTATTAGATACCTAGCTAAGTGGAGGCACTGTCAAAAGCTAATTATTCCCCAATCTCCCAGATCTGTGGAGACTCAGCATCATCCTGTTAGCGCCAAGGTCAGAGGTAATCATGGATAAGGTCAGAAGTTGGTCTCAGTCCAATCCAGAAGGGGTTACAGTTGTAGGTACTGCTGAGATGAATTGAGGAACAAGTAAAGTCATCAGTATAGTATCCTACCCCACATCTCAAGAAGTGAGAGCTTGGGCCTTAAAGAGGAAGGTTCCACCCAAGCAAGTTGTGGCTGTATGTAATTTGCCTGAAAGAGCTAGTAAGAAAGAAATGAAAGCTACTTTGAGACAAATATCTGGCTTAGAACAAGCCTGCATTGTAGACACTAGGGCAGACCCTATTACCAAACAGGGAGTGGCTTTGACCAAAGGCAGGAAAGACCTGGACAAGGAAGATGGCCTGTTACAGCTTACCTTGTTTTCAGCGTCATGTGCAGGCGCGAGGCTTCAAGCATGCAGCAGTCCTCTTGTTTTATGTGCCATGCTTCCTGTAGTCCCCTCCTACCTACTTCCTTCTTCTGAGCTGCTCCTCCTACCTACTTCCTGAGGAGGGGTTTAAATGGCAGTCTGAGTCCTGACTCTGTTGCCCTTGTGTTGTTGTTCATAGCAGTTCTATCACCTTGGGCTCTGTGTATGACCTGGCTAGTCTTCCTTCCAACCTGGTGCAGACTTGTGGCTCTGGCTGACTACCTGAACTGTGTATGACTTGTGGCTCTGTGACTATTCTTACGTTTGTTCCTTGTACCTAGCAGACACCCAATCTAGTGCAGACCTGGGGCTCTGGTAGACTAGCTCTGATACTGACTGCAGGCGTGAGTCAGGTATCCCTTTCCTTATACTGACTGCAGGCGTGAGTCAGTACTCTCGTTTCGTCGGATCAAGATTCAGTGTTCCTGCTCCTGGTTCCTGCAGAGACTACCAGTGGCTGAGGCCTAGTCTCCAGCAGAGTGGTCAAGCTTGGCAGCCTACTATTCCTGATAGCAGTGCTCGCTGGCTTTTAACCCTCTGCTTGCTACTTGTGTATACAGTGTGCTCTGTTTTTCTATTATTAATACATTTTGCATTTAACTATACCATACTGATTCCTGAACATTATTGGTAAACAGTGGCATGGCCCCCTCCCTATACATTTGACAAAAGCCTCTCTAGCAGGGTGCCCGCTAGTATATGCCCACGAAGAAGACGAAGATAGCACAGACAGAGATCCTCATAATGTTTTTAGTTCTTCTTCTGATGAAAGTGGAAGATGATCTGTCTCTATAGATTCCGTACCCAGGGTCCCAGAAACCCCCTCACAGATCATCAAGGTCCTCAATCCAATTCTCCTCATTCCTTTAAGAATCAGTAGAATCTGTGGAGCTGTCTACAGTACTGCTACAATTATCTGATACTATAGTTCAGGCCACACACACTCACAGCTACAGGAAATTAAAAGTCTTCTCTGGTACTGTACCTGTTCCTAGTGGGGAGGAGGATTTTGATACACGGAGGAGTAATGCTCTTCAGATTTTAGAGGAATAGACTTGCACAGATAATGCCAAATGGCAGAGGTTAATGGAGAGTCTGAGGCCCCCAGCAGTGAACTTAGTGAGACTCCATAAGAAGAGACATGCTGATGCAACAGTGAATGATTTCATGAAAGTGTTACAAGATACCTATGAGGAAGCAGAGGACCCTGAAGAGCTAAATTCCCAACTGTCTGCCACCAAACAGAAGGTGAATGAGAAGGCTTCTGATTTCATTTTCCAATTGTAGCTCTTGTTATGGAAGTTGGTCGACAAAGGAGTAAAATACCATATCTGACGTAGACCGGCGGAGAACAAGACAAGTTCTCAGAGGAGCCCTATCTCATGACTCAGTGATGCTCACACTAAGGCCAGTCTACCACAACAGCCTGTTACTTATTCTGAAATGGTACAAAGGGTGAAAGAGTTGGAAAGTCAGATGTTTCCTCACCCTGTCAGGAAGCCTGATGAGAAAAAAACATCCTCTCAAGAACCCCAGATGACAGAACAGTTGTTGACAGTGAAGAAGAAACTGGCTGAGCTGGAATCAAGATTTAGCACTCCTCAGAGATAGAAGGGCCCAAAGGGTTAAAGTATATAGTAGTGTGCCACGTCTTAAAATACAAATGCCCCTATAATAATAAAACTCATAAGAAATCTTTTCAATATATTTCAATCCAATGGTATTGCCATAAGTAAAAGGAAATAAAAATAACATTTAGTATATAATTGTTGCTGTCTCCGCCGCTGTGTGAGGCTCTGAGGCTGTGGCGGAGACAGAATAAGGCGTCACGCACTTGTTGTCCATGGGCCGATGCCCGTTCCGGTATGAGGGAATTAGAATTGAGGCTGCCCTTACATATGGGCAACCTCACTTCTAATTATCTCACAGCCATTGGCTGTAAAGCTGACAGCAGGAGAATCGAGTCGTACGACTCAAGGAGGCTCTACAGCAGAGCCTAAATTGCGTTATTGCTAAAGAATTCATTCATTGGAAAGCTCTACAAAGTGTGCCTGGTTTGCAAGCACACCTTGTAGACCTTTCCAATTAATTAATTATTTTTAAGTAACGCAATTTCGGCTCTGCTACAGAGCCGCCTGCTGGTCCCTGGACCGGGACCTCCTGCTGTCAGCTAGACGCTGACATCAGGCGAAGGGGAGGGAGGGGGAACTTTGAATCCCTATTTCTCTCACACCATAGTGGTTTAAGAGATAGGGCTTGGATCATATTTATTAATATTTCTCTCTAGTTGGTTTACCCCAGAATTGTTCCTCTTTAGCTAAACATGGCCCATAGTGTGCTGTTACCATCAAGTCTTATTTCAGGATATGCATGATTTTGTTAAATCCCATCTTTAGTCAGGTCCATACTGTATGAGTTCAGGAAATCCTGCTGCTGTAGGTCAGCGTATGGTTTATGTTTTACCTTGGCATAACCCAAATACTATAGCATGCAAGTACAGAAATCAAATGTTAAATATTATCATACAATTTTTTTTAAACCCCTCTGGAAAGCCTGCGTTTGTGTGTCCCTACAGTAGTTTGCCCAGCCCTTGGCCCGAGATAAACCCATTAGCATAAGGGAATATAAAACTGTGGAATTAGGGTACTATATTCACAGACATGATCACATTAACCCTTTGAGTGGCAGAGGGGTACACAACACATTGCAAAAATAAATGTTTACTTTACACCTAAAAGGCATAATGGTTGATGACTTTAGCTCGGAAATGCAATTATTGCAGTATTTGCCCTGAATTGATTGCATAGCCCCTTATCAAGCTATTCACTTAAGACAAGTATCGCCAAGCACCAAACAGCATGCTGCAACTTTTCTGAGTCTATGATCACTATGATCATACAGAATGTGCAGTATGGAGACAATGCACCATACACAATACAGTTCTATAGACAAACATATTAGGGAATTTAATAAAGTTCATTGAGAAGCATTATGCAGAAAAGGAAGAATACTAGAACAAATTGACATTTTCTAGAAGTTAGAGGGTGGAAGACTCAGTTAGTATACATAAACTCTAGCAAGCAGATACCATTATTGTTTTGTCTCAATGCTTTAATGATAACACCCTTGTATCCTTTGTCATCCAATTGTATAGTGGATTTAGGACTTGTTACTGTATTCTATAATGAATCTACTGGTGCTTTATAAATATAATAATAAATAACCACTACTTTGAGGAAAGGGAGGTAGATATGGGGTATAACCTATCAGGGAAAATATAAATCCTTATGCAGAAAGCAAAAGGTGAACAGTTCAGAATCACATCCTCTCTACCGCAGGGGACAAATAATAATTCCCATTGATTTAAATGGGGCTTTTAAACCTTGAATGATAGAGAGGTCTCCAGAGTGTATTAAAGAAAAACCTCTCTAGAAGTCAATTGATTAACAGCCCCATTTATATCAGTGAAAATGTGGGGATTTTTTTTTATTCCCCTCCCTTTGGTGCAGTTGAGGTGCTCCAAATAGATTATTTTTGTCTGAGGCCCATTTGTTCTAATACAGTATGGAATTCATGAATGATAGAAATAAGTATGATTAGCAGGGTGTATGCTAAATATTAAGGAAAAACTCATATGTCATATGTATTTTCATCACTACTCATGCCAAAATTCTCAAATTTACTGTCTACTGTAAGGCAGTTTCTCAACCACGGTCTACAAGTACACCTAACCGTGTAGGGTTTCTAAATATTCCTGCCTTAGCACATGTGAACTGAACAGACCAAAAATCCACTACTCACTAACCTGTTACTGAAAGGAACAACTAAGTGCTAGAACATCATAATATATTGTACCAAAATGGAACTGAAGTGCACGAAATATGAAGTGCAGCAAATAATGAACAGATCCCCCACAATTAGCGTGACCACATGTCCCAGAATGCCCGGGACTATCCCTTAATTGAGGTGTGTGTCCCATGTCCCAAGTCACACCCCACCAGGACAATAAAGAGTCCCGGAATTAAGTTTCCACTGTGCTCCTGCGCAGATCAACGACATCAGACTGACAGTCACAGAGTGACACTCAAAGCCTACCCAAAGCAACATGCCCCACCAGCCAATGAAAGAGAAGAGTATTTGCACAATGGTCCTCATTGGTTGGCTGGTGCATGTGAGACAGTGGGGATGGCATCGGCATGATACGCCAGAGCTATGATGCATGGATAGATGTTGTGAGTGAGTGTCACAAGAGGCAGTCTGGGAGCAGTCACGACGGAAGACTTGAAGGAACAGCACAATCTGCAGATTCCTCTATATACACATATATATAAAAAGCATACACTTTTGGGCAACTGCAACTTATGTACCTGCCACTGATATTAAGTGACTTTAATGTGGGGCCATGTGATGTCATGTGAGTACACTGCTGATTCAACAGCGGAATGGAAGGAAGTAAATATGGTCACCCTACCCAAAATCCCCAAATTAAACAAACAGAGGTATGAAGAGCATAAGTGTGAAATCCGTGTATAACATATATTATTACCAACATCTTAACAAATATTTCAAAATGAAGTCTTGCTGCACGGGGTCTTTGCTTCGTTTTAAGATTTCTTTCTTCTCCTTTATATTTAGTGTGCAGTTCTTTTAGTCCTTGAGTGCACCAAACCACTTGATTATTATTTGTTCATGCTTATATTAGCTAGTACTGACCAGGCCATTTATATAATATTCCCATTCTTAAGGACATTATCCCCCATTACCATGCATGTTTAAAGTTAACAGAGCAGTTTATTAAAACATTTAATGAACATATCAAAGTCGGCAGAATTCACTGGACCCATATTCTCTCAGCTGCTTTGCCACCACATCCTGCCCACAACACTTACTTTATAAGCAGTGACATAATGCTATGAGCATGCCTCTCTCTTTCACGTTAACAGAAACATATTCAACAGGAGTCCTGCAATTGTGTAAAACCGTCTACTAGAAAATAAAAGGATAACATATGCTGCAAAAGACAAGAGGCTGGATTCAAATGCTGGAGACAAATGTTACCTCCAGTTTTATCCAAAATGTTCCTATTGAAATCTATGGGGATACCTGGACATAAAAGCAGAGCGATAAAATTAGCACCTGCATTTGAATCCAGCCCAAGGTCACTCATTTTATCTATCCTGGGTAAAGGAGCTTCTCGCCTTTTAGTAAACTGAATCCGGTACTTTCCTGTTAACCAGAACCATTTTCAAAACAAATTCCTGTTGCTGTTATTTCCTGTCAGAATCTGTTGTTATTATAATATATTATTAATTATAATATTATAATAAAGATTTTGTTTAAAAATGTTTGAAAATGGTTCTGGATAACAGGAAAGCACCCTGAATCCTATATAAGACTCTACTTTGTAAAAGGTAGGACAATGGATAAACAAACTAGGAGCTGGCAACTTCTGACACTTCAGCTGTGGGGCATTACAACTCAGGTTATGTCCAAACAGCCAAGGGCTAGCTGGGGATTGTGGGGATTGATGTAAATTGTATTCCTCACAGATGGAGAGCCAAAGTTGCCTAACCTGGAACTAGATTGACCAATTTGTTATCTGCTGTCAGAATACGTTCTTACAATTTTGTTTTCTTTTTAAATGAAGGAAAATTCTCTATACAAATAACTAATCCTCTAATGTTATATTTGTATCAATGTTCTGGTCATAGTTGTGTCCCAAAAAATATGTGAGCCCACTCTAGATGAATGATGTGGTTAATTAAGATCCTTTGAGGGCAGCTACTTATCCCAGTCTCCTCCTGCACAGATTAAATGAACATACAAAGGAAAGGAGGAATTCAAAACACTTGGAAAGTATGCTCAACTAATTAGCAAAGCATTCAATCCATTTTAATTAATTGCAAGGTAAAGTGAAAAAAGGAATGTTATTTAAACAACAAAAGATACACATTTCAACATGAAATGGAGAATAACCTTCACTGAGCTAATTTTGCCTCTTTTTTCTACCTTTGATTGATGTATTGACATTTCACATAATTGAGTTCCTAGTATTTTGTTTGATTTGTTGCCTGGAGATGAAACGTGTGTACATTAACTCTGTTAATAGGACTCTTTCTGTTGGATTCCATTAGAGTCTGTTCCCATTTTACACAGGTAATTTATCAGGTATAACAAAATTATGCAAGCGCGCAATCAATTTTTTTTATTTTGTAACGGAACTGTAACCCTTTGAATGCCATATGGGTTTCCAAAAGCATTGCTTTACATTCAAGACAAGCATAGTTTGCGTTAGAAAGCATTAACCCTTTCAGCGGCAGTGGGGTACGCAATGCATTGCTCTGCACTGCGTTGTGCACCCCTCTGGCACTCAAAGAGTTAAAATCTGACAAACACTGTTGTATTAGTCATTTCCCAGTAAAAATAACTCATTTTTTGAGAAATGAACCTTAAAGTTTTGTTGGCACTTCATGCCAATTCGCGGATTAGTTCTGTTTCAGGTCAAACTTGTCACTCACTGTGCGATTATAAATTATCCCAGTGTATGGGCTTTGTCTGGATTCAGTCATAGTACAGTGTGTGGTAATATTGGCCCAGAACAAAACCAATTAGCATAAGGTGCCGCTATGAGCCACCAACAAATAAAGGTATATTTCTCAAAAATGATTCATTTTACAAACAAACACCAAATATATCTTATAGGTATTTTTTATTCTTTTTAAAATTAACCAAACTTATCTTAAGATGTCAGGTCCACTTTAAAGCTTCGGAGTCCCATATGTTTGCGTATATATTGCAACACCTAAAGGAAAATGCAAAAATACAAATTATCTACTTCTTTAAAAATGCTAGAGGTACAAGCAGCTAAGTGTGCCATAATTCCCCTGTACAGCCCTCCCGCCCCTGTAAAAGGGGCGGGAGGGGGACACTTTGTCATTGAATTACTCTTGAACTACAACTCTGACAGAATTGAAATAACACTCTCCAAAGTCCAAATACTATGATGATTAATTAGAGCTGCTTTTATTATGAAACATTACTATCCCTTTAATTCTCCCCAATATAAAGCTAAAGGTAAACTCAAAATTGTGTGAATCTGCTAAAAACGTGAACATTTTAACAATAATATGAAAATTAACATAGGTATTTTTTTAAAGGGCAACTACAAAAAAAAAAATCTATGTTAAAGATCAGTATTTCACTAGTAAATCACCACTACTCATCTCTGGGAGCAGCAGCGTTCTCAGTTTGAAGCCCTAATTACACAGGTTCTTAAAGCACTTCTCGTGCCTCCTCCTCCTCATTCCTATTGACTATACAGGTGGGTATGATGTCCCAGGAAACAATACCAATCATCAGCTGCCTCTAGAGTTCAGAGCACCAGGGAGGAGAAACCTAGAGAAGACAAAAAGAGAACTATAAGTTTATAAATCTGCAACCCCCAGAGGAGGGACTAGCAGTAATTAACAAACTGTTCTTGCATGATGCAGAGCCTTGCTTCCTAATGAACTGGAGACTATTCAGCCTCCAAGCTACTACAGAAGCCTGGTACTTTATATTTTGCCTATGGTGGTTGAGCAATGGATTAAACACAGCTCTAGATTGCGTTCATATTACTGCATGCAAGTTCTGTGTGTCCATAAATGGAGATGCCAATAATGCACCTGTTATAGAGGCAGGTGATAATAGGTGCCAATAATGCACCTGTCATAGAGGGAGGTGATAATAGGTGCCAATAATGCACCTGTCATAGAGGGAGGTGATAATAGGTGCCAATAAAGCACCTGTCATAGAGGGAGGTGATAATAGGTGCCAATAATGCACCTGTCATAGAGGCAGGTGATAATAGGTGCCAATAATGCAGGGCACCTGCCATAATAACATAATTGAATGGACTGTGCCATCTGAGTCCACGAGACCCAAATTGCTTATACAAACATTTTGGGCAGGAAGTTTTCTCACACTATAGTGATTATAAAGAGTCCAAAATCCACTTATTTTCAACCTCTAACACCTGTCACTTTAACCCTTTGATTGCTAGATGGGGGGGGTGTAACATATCTCTATCATGTGTAATGTACCTCTCAGGCACTAAAAGTACTAGGTTACATTGTGCAAAAGAGACCAAGAGCCTTAGTCATGAATCTAAAGCGGTGCAATTCTGGAGCTAACTAACTACACAGAGGGGACAAATAAACATTTCCCAAAATTCACATTGATTTAAATGGGGCTTTTAACCCTTTGAATGCTAGGAAGGTCACCAACGCATTGAGATGCAATGCATTTAACTGCCCCTTTAAATCAATGGGGCTTTTCATTTGCCCATTCTGGTACATTTGGTTTGCGCTAAAATGTATCCTCTTTATCTTCCTGAATATGTCCTCAAGTCTTTGTAACTAGCCTTCCAAAATGCTTTATCTTGTCCTCTATGGAGGCAAGTTACAAGGGTGACTGTGAACTGAGATTAAAGCAATAGTAATATTATAATATAAACATATGTTGGCTTGTTCAATTTACTTTTATATAATGCATAGTATCCTTCTTAGCTCCTGTATCTTTGTATTCTTCTTGAAAAAAGAAAAAAAAAGTTTCTCCCTCCCACCTCTTTCCGTTACATCATATTTCCCTCAGACCTGAAAGTTGGTCAGTAGGAATCGCAATGAGGGAAAATATTGTGTCATTATATGGAAAACCCTGTCCCCCTTTGTCAAAGGGAGCAGGGTTTGCCTTATACTGACATGCACAAAATTGTCCCTCTTTACTATCCTTCAAGATATTGGCTTCCAGATCTAAGGGAACTATGACTGACGTTATGGAAAGGGGTGGGAGGGAGAAAGTTTTAAATCAATCTTCAAGAGGAATACAAAGGTACAGGCGCTAAGAAGGATACAATCCAACATATGTTTATGTTATAACATTACTATGCCTTTAATTCATCATTTTTTGCGATTTTTCAGCTGCTGTTGATAATTATTTCCAACTTTGTTGTTGAGATTCAGATTGCAGTGACCAGTCCCTGGTGTGTGTGTGTGGGGGGGCATCAACCAATCAAATGGACCTGGTGTGATTTATGCATTTACTCCCTCTACCATTTCACTCAATCAGTTACAAGTTTAGCTACAAAAGCATAAGGGCTAGTTCATGGACAGTTAAAGCATAGGGATCAAACACAGTTCCTGTGTTTTCATGCATAGTTGAGTCGTTGTCCTTGTTAGCACATCGGAGGCATGGCTCTTTGGCCGCAAGTCTTCCATTAGGACCACTTCTGACCAGACTTCTCCCGGCCAGGTTCCCACTGTTTTCTGCCAGTTCTGAGCTGATTGCAATCGGACAATGTCCAGCAGTGCTAAGGGAAGTAAGCATGATTTGTCTTTCATCTGCTGAACTAAGGTTCCTTGGCCAACCACTGTGTCTACATCCTCAATGTTGCCCGTTTCTTTGTGCTTCTTCAAAAGTGCGTGGATAGCACATCTGGAAACCCCTGTCTGCCTTGAAATTTCTGCCTGGGAGAGACGTCGCTGATGCAGTATAACTACACAGTGTCTTGTTGCTGTGCTCAGTCTTGCCATGGTGTATGATTTTGACATTAAACTGTCTTCAGCAATCTCACCTTTTTAGCTGAGTTTGGCTGTTCCTCACCCAGTTTTATTCATCCTGCACAGCTGTTTCTGTTTCAGTTAATGATTGTATTTCAACCTACATATTAAATTGATGCTCATTAGCACCTGTTTTGTATAATTGTTTAATCAAACACCTGACAATATGCCTACAAAATCCTTGACTTTGTGCAACTGTACCTAGAAGAACTGACGCTGTTTTGAAGGCAAAGGGTGGTCACACCAAATATTGATTTGATTTAGATTTTTCTTATGATCACTCACTATGCAGTTTGTTCATTGATAAATATAAACTATTATCATGTCTATTTTTTAAAGCATTCTTACTTAACAGCATTTTTTTCACACCTGCCTAAAACTTCTGCACAGAATTGTGTGTATATATGTATGTATGTATATATTAGTTCATGGAGAGAGATGGCACTCACAGGGTCTTTTTTCAAAGTTCAAATGCAGTTACATTTTACTGGAATAAAGATACCAATAAAATGTAACTGCATTTGAACTTTGAAAAAAGGCCCTGTGAGTGCCGTCTCTCTCCATGAACTGTATGTATTATCCAGCTTCTTTGGTGTGCACCCAGGTCACCTTGTTCCGTTTACAGTGAGTGCGTTCCAACACTACCTATATATATTTTTTATTTTTTTTCTTTATTTATACAGTAGTCCATTGAATCTTAGTCCAATGAAAAAAGCATTTTTACATACTCCAATACTCAATAATTTGGCAACTACTCCACTAGAATAACATGGCTATCCTAAATGAATAGCTTTCTTGGTTAATTCACTAGCTGTGGGAGCTTCTCAAACCACAGTGTTGCTGGTCCTAGTCCCTGCACTGGACCAGCATAGCAGCTTATGGTCCATACCCTCAGCTTGCTGAGAAGGCCTTCATCCAGCAGTGGACTGACAATGGCTACAGCTTTATCTTTTTATGTATCGATAGGTAGCTTATGAAAAACACTGTGTAGGGTTGAACTGGTTCCTTTGCAACTTTAGGTACAAATTTGTACACCTCTTAGACCAAGGCCTTTAGTCTCTGGAGTCATTCACCAAGTAGGGAAAAAATAAGTAATCATTTATATTTAAATGCATTCTATTTTTAGGGGTTAATTTAGCAATTGCAAAAAAGAAGAGAGAAGTTCAGTATAATAAATGCTCCAGTTCATGTGTTATTCTATGAAGCATCTACACTAATATCTCTCCAATTTAAGATATCGTGAATAGGCTCTAGGGTGACCACATTTCCATTCTGTCATTCAGAGACACTACGGAGACCAGAGCATCAGAGCACTTGTTCTCGGCTCTAGTGCAGCAATGTGGGAGGGGTCACTATACAACACTGGACATTAGTGGACAACCTGCTCTCTCTCTGGTGCACCATAGAGTTCTAGACAATACAGGGAGGACTGCCTTGACAGAAAGCGATACCCGTGGTGGGCTACATTGCAATAAAATTGTACTGTAGCTCCTCTTAGATGTCAGGATGAAGGCTCAGTTCTCTCTCAAATATTTAGAGCTCTGTCTGGAAGAATTTTTTGTATTGTCCCTGAAACAAGCTGCCTGGGACATGGGACACGCATTTAAAATTGGCACTGTCCTAGGCAATCCGGGACATGTGGTCACCTCTTAGGCCCCATATGATAACAAATAAATTGGAGACTTTATTACACCTTGATAAATAATCCCCCCTGAAGATATTCTGTGATAAACCAACTATGTCACTGGGAAGAAATAAAACTTCCCATTGATTTAAAAGGGGACTTTTAAAGGGATAGTAATGTTTCACAATAAAAGCAGCTCCAATTAATCTTCACAGTATTTGTATGTATGTATGTATATCTTTATTTATGGCACCACACAGTGTACACAGTGCCTTACAATAGACATATGTTACAATAAATAAGAGGGGACAAAATAAGTGCCACGTTCAGAGAAACAATAGGAGAGAGGTCCCTGCCCCAAGGAGCTTACAGTCTAAGTATTTTGGGCCATGGAGAGTTTCAATACTGTCAGAGTTGTAGTTCAAGAGTAACTGAATGATAAAGTATCCCCTCCCGCCCCTTTTACTGATGTAACACTCAGCTCAGAGCAGCAAGACTGTCAGGATGGATCGCAGAGATGGACAATCTTCAATTAGCATAAGAGAAAAACCTGAAAAAACTGTCAAGGGGGGGGGGGCAGGGTTTTCATTGTTCCCACAGTAAGAAAATGATCCCTGATTCCACATCTGAGGGGAGGTGGCTTACGACAGGTAAAAGGGGCGGGAGGGGGAAACTTTATCATTCAATTACTCTTTAACTACAACACTGACAGTATTAAAATAACACTCTCCATGGCCCAAATACTATCAATAGGATAAAAGCCACATTTAAGGGAATTTGGTGTCGTTGCCATATTTTAAATTTTAATCTAGAGGACCCCTTGGAGTATCAAGTGTATCTAACTCCTTGAATGCTGCTGAAAAACACATTGCAAAACAACTGTCTATAAAGAAGCTGATAATTTAAGACACTGGAAGTTTCTACATGTTTATTACTGTATGGATCTTACAAAACCTTTAAAGGGATAGTACTGTTTCACAATAAAAGCAGCACCAATTAAATAACACTCTCTATGGCCCAAATACTATGAAGATTAATTGGAGCTGCTGTTTTTGTGAAACATTACTATCCCTTTAACATGGATTAGGTGCCTGCCTCAGTCAGAACCACAACAAGGCAGGGAGCAGCATTGGCAACTACTCCAGACAGGCAACTCTCTAAACAAAAATACTCACTGAGACTGATGTACTAAGAAATTGGGGTAATTCTGGGGCAATCCAAATTCACCATAGTTGACAAATAAAAAAATCCCATTAATTTTAATGGGGTTTTTAACATTTTGGAGGTTATGCACTAAGGTGGAATAAAGCAGAGATAAAGTGGAAATGACATCTCCAGTGATAGATATCACTTCTCCAATTCCTATGCTATTATATGGAGCCAATACACTACAATCGTCCCAACTTTGGAAACCTTAGTGCATAGGCTCTACATCAACGTATTGTGAAGAATGCATTGGAGAAGTCCCTACCATCTTAGTTCAAATAAGTGGTAGTTTAAGAAAGTGTATTATTTATTTTGAAAGTGCTTAACCAGGAAAAATCTCTTCAGGTGTCTCTCTTTTGGGATATTTTATTTGTGGTCTATGGTGTACATGGTTTGTTCCACAATGGCATGAGGATACATTGACAAGTCACCCTTACACAGTAAACTCACATGCTCAACAGTAGAACCATAGTTGCAGAAAGGGAAGCTTCCTCCATTCACCACATAGCATGTACTTTGATTGGGGGGGGGGGGTTGTCTGCTCTCTCTCCTTCCTGGAAATTCAGGACATTTAAAGCATACTTTACTACTCCAGGAGGACAGACTGATAAGCCCCCAAAAAGAAGACATGTCCTGGAGGTTCAGGACATCCAGTAACAGCAGGTTTTGTGGAATATTTATTGATCCACAATGGTGCATTCCATTTACTGCAGAATTACTCCAGTTTCATTACTTAGATTCCATGTGTGTGTTAGTCAGAGACTCCATACCTTCACTGAAAATAAATTATATGTGCTGGTTATCAGCACTAAGGAGTGCTCTCTAGTACTGAAGGGGTTAAGCTAATTCCCACAGCCCAAGCATATCAAAGCACAGAAGGGTCTTCTCAGACATTAGTGTTCAGAAAACAATTTACCTTCTATCTATATAAGTTATAAATAACTTGGGGATAGGATTACTGACGGAAAGGATGGATGACAGCTTCCCTCTAATTGTGACACTGGCCTCTCGCTGTCATTAAACTAGAATAACACTTTGCAGTAGGGACCCAATTAGTGGTATTAATGACAGTGAATCTCACACTGTGTATAATCACCATGAATAATAATAATAATAATAATAATAAAGTCTTATTTAATTCAACTGTATGGTACAATTACCCTGTCGCTCTCATAAGGGTCAGCTTTCTAGTACCTACCGAAAGGAAAAGTGCTGTGCAAAAGTGGCATGCTAACTGCTATTGGACTACAGCTCCCATCATCCTCAGCTGAGCAATGGTCAGCTGAATATGATGAGAACTGTGGCCCCAAAACAGGTGGAAGACTAAAGCTGCACAGCCCTGATTACAATCATTGGGGAATTTGTATAGAAATAAGAACAGCAATTCTGGGGCTACACAGCAACAAATATATTTCTCAATGATTTAACCTTCTGAGTTCCAGAGAGGTATCAAGAGCATCGCGTTAAGTAGGCACTCTGCCAGGTGCATCAGCATACCTCACAACATTTCAAATAGCCAAAGAGCGACACATATACTTTAGGTGCCGTTGCTGGGAGCGTGACTGGTGGGCAGGACATTACCGAGACTTTGCAGGTTATTTCATAACTTATTAACACCTATTTGTGTAATTTAATAAATTATTTATAACAACACCAAAGTATTTTAATTACACACCAATTTATAAACACAAATACTGAAATGTAAACAAATATTGTGAGTTGTTTTGTTGTAGAGCAATGTGATACTTATACACACACCACACAATCTGATCTCCTAAAAAGAGATACAATGGGGTCGGAAAGAGGGACTTGGGTCTCAAAGAGGGACTGTTCCAACTAAAGAGGAACACTTGGGACGTATGCATCAATGGCTAGATTCTATTACATGTGCTAAATGTTAATACCCGTTTTATAAAACATTTTCCTATTGAAGTCTATGGAGAAAACTGGAGATAAAAGCAGATATAAAATTAGCTCCTGTAATACAATCTAGCCCCAAGTCTGATAAAGCTCCCGACAACTGTCATGTCCACTACCATGGACTATTTGACTGTATCTCTTTAACAAAGACGCTAGGGCATAATATGTATGGCAATTTTCAAGGTAATAAGGTAAGAGTATGTATGTGCGAAGGAGTTATAAAGAGGTGATCGTAGTTCTCTGTTAACTGCTTTACCCATAACTGTCATTTCAAACCCCCCTCTCGTGTTATCCACTGGAGAAAGATAAGGAGCCTGTTTATTTTGGCAGAGCCTGGTTACACAGGAGAGAGAAGACAAGTCTCTACCCCCTCCTCTCAGTCTACTGTGTCCCTCCCCCAGCCACTGAGCATCTCCCTCCAGCTGCTGTGAATCATGCCTTAGTAGTATGAAGGGATAGCAGGCGCTAACTCAGTTGTCCGGGGAAGTGAAAGCAGGACATCATCTCCTAACACACAGGTATAGTTACACCTAGAGGAAAGCAGCAGTACAACCAGGAGGCTCTTCCAGAATGCAGCGTTCACACAGGCTAAGATCTGTCTGAACTGCACCCTATATATGATCTCCTTTTAGACATAACTATAATACCAGAATTTAGGCTTTCCTACCAGTCTCGATTTAATGCACGGTAAAGGAATTGCATTCTACTCAGAAATATTGTGGAATATACTTCATTAGTGGACACTGAGTTTAATTCTCCACTGCACTTGCAACAACCGTCCCTTGTAGTGCACCAGATCTTAATTATGTCATTGATGTGAAGGCTGCCATTACTGTGCATCACCCCCAGCACTGTAATACCTTGCACCCAAACCTGAGGACTGTCAGTATAGAGCGCTGTGTGCCGATCACCTGGCTCAGCGGAAGTGATCTGCGGAACAAGACTCGAGTCGTAACTGATCCCTGCACCGCATAACAGGAGAGTTGCTGGTTACAGGCTCTGGCATCGCTACCTCGTGTACTTTATTTGCACTTAAGAGTGGCATTTTATCAATCTGCGTAAGATAACTAACAGCCCTCAAGACTGGTATTCAGTTTGCAGTACAGTTGAGTTAATTCACATGATGCTTTGTAAACCTAGTGTAATATAGGCAACCGGCAACTTCTTGTAAATCAACCCACTGCATAGTTGTTAATCTAACCGGACTTCTGACTATTCGGCGCACGGTAACCAGTAGCAGCAGCAGCCAGAGCCATGGATTCGGCTGCAGAGGTATCGGTGTGGCCGAGCTCTATGTGCCCGCAGGATAGTGAGATGCGAGGCGTACTGCAGGATCTACAATCCGAAATGGACAGCTTCAGGCGCGGGGTGGAAAGGCAGCTGGAGGACGTGCTGAAGCTGGCCTCTCCGCTGTCTCGCTCCGTCACCGACCTGCAATGCGAGAACCGGAGGCTGCGGGAGCAGGTGGATAAGTTGAGCCGCCAGGTGGAGCTGCTGAGTCGTACAGCAGGGCTCAGCGGAGATGGACAGACCAGGTACTCCAGCCACGCCCTGCTGGCCGTGTCCACCAAAGCGCAGGTCAGTGAGATGCAGCACTCAATACGGCATCATTCAGGTGTAATGAGATGATGTAACTACTGAATTCTGGTCCTTGTTTATCACCTATATCTTATTAAAGGTGGCACTGTAAGTGGATCATGCTAATAACACTGTCAAAACACATTTAGGTAAAGTGCTGCAAGATTCTAAACTATCACTTATAGGGCTTTCCACCTGTAATATGATTATATTGACTTATTTTTGTGTAGTACATAGATGGGCAACTTTGTTCTTCTGCAGTTGTTGGACTGTGGTTTCAATCATCCTAGAAGATGGGAGTTGTAGTTGTAGTCCAAAAGCTGAAGACATACCCATCTGAACTAGTATCAAGTAGAAGAATACTAACGCCTCTACCTGCTGCTACTTCACCAAACTTTGTATATTGTTAGTGTAGTATGTAGTATACAAACCAGTAAATTAATGTTACCTCTAGTATTATGCATCAGTGAATTGAAAATGTACATATGTTTTAGAACTAATCGGTTTCACCAGGATCTTCTCCTATTGCCCCTAGTAGAAGGGGAATACAGCTTTATCAATAAACTTCAAGAAACTGTATGCAGATGTCTATGCTAGGAATGAACATCCTACAGTGGTTAAAGGGATAATAATACTTTAAAATGTGTAAAAAAAAAAAAAAAAAAAAAAACATGTTGTAGGGTTTATCCCCCTGAGTAAAACAAGAGTACTCCCACTGCTGAAAGGTGTTTCATTCAAAAGTTATTAATTTTCAAAGTTGAATTTTTTAGGTGCAATATCACAGTGGCCTGAAATTGTACCGTGGCGCTGTTGCTACACGATCCTATGGGCAGCTCTGGTCCCGGGACCATAAATATCCATAGGATGGTGTAGCAACAGCGCCACTGTACAATTTCAGGCCACTGTGATATTGCACCTAAAAAATTCAACTTTGAAAATTAATAACTTTTGAATGAAACACCTTTCAGCAGTGGGACTACTCTTGTTTTACTCAGGGGGATAAACCCTACAACATATTTTTTTTTTACATTTTAAGGTATTACTATCCCTTTAAAGATCTACAATTTCCATCATGCTGAAATAGCCCCATAAGAATTGTAGTGGAACATCACCTTGCTAGCTGTAGGCTGCTTCCTCCTGATCTATACACTGGTATGGCTGGAGATAATGGACATGTAGTCCAACAACATCTGGAGGGCTTCATGTTGCCCACCCCTGACTTGGGTTGCTGGATCATTTATCATATTTGGGAAGACTCATTAAGTGTTTAAAACAACTATTAGGTTCAGTTAAAAACACTGTCTGGCAACTGGTGGCGTACATTCCATGGTTTGCATCACACTCTAATAGTGGTTATTCACTAATCAATGAATAAGTGACACTATCAGAGAGCAAAGTGCTCCTGATGTACACTGGGGTATGGATGTTGCTTCTCAGTGTTTTAACTTAATGAACCTTTGAGTGCAAGAGAGGTATCCAAAACAATATGTTGTAAATCTGTGGCGCTCCAAGAGATAGTAGAGTTGTTTGGTTTATTTATCACTTAATGAATTTTCGTTGTGTGTGTGTGTGTGTGTGGCTCATATGAACCATGGCCCATATTATAAGCACAAACTGGAATTATTCTGGAGTAAA
Organism: Rhinophrynus dorsalis; assembly: GCA_037306005.1. Classification (NCBI taxonomy): domain Eukaryota; kingdom Metazoa; phylum Chordata; class Amphibia; order Anura; family Rhinophrynidae; genus Rhinophrynus; species Rhinophrynus dorsalis. The sequence continues at coordinate 124,307,332 of CM074719.1, forward strand.
CAAACTTCCCCATAGTGGAGAAACAGAAATTCCTAAATTCCCATTCACATGAATAGAACTTTTAACCCCTTGAATGCTAGTGGTCTTCAATGCATTGCTTCACGTTCAAGGGTTTAAAATCCTGATTTTAATTTAGCAGGAATGTTTATCCCCTATGGTGCAGTTGGTTTACTCCAGTGTGTGTGTATGTATGTATAATATAATATGGACTGTGTATCTTACTGTGCAGTAGAATCCTGCATATACAGGGGGTGAGTGGGATTGCCTAATCAGGTTTATTGTAGGGTGTTTGCCATTTCGTAATGTAATGCTGATGTAGGCCTAGTTGGAGCCCTGTTATTCCATTACTATGGCATCACTTTAAAACTAAAGACAAATGAAAAAAAAAATGTTGCATGGCTACACAGGGACCATTATAGGACAGTAATAATCACTGCAGCATAAATTTTTCCTAGGTGTTAGACTGCCTGGTGGCAACCCTACTCTGAGATATGCTAAAGAAACACTGGCAACACTTATGTATGTGTATAAATAGCCCCTCTGGGAATTCTGAGGGTACACATCCTTCAACTGATTACCCTTAAATGACTCCATTGAACATAAATGGCATAATGAAGAATAATAAAGACCTCTCATCAAAGAGTGGAACAGTATAAATTGAAACGTAATCGCCATAAACAATCCTACTCTTTGTGTTTTCTGTGTTTCTTCCTTTTTAATAGGTAATTCATATACTGAAAGCTACACTACATCCACATTTGAACACCTCTCTACACATTGAGATAATCTGCAGATTGTAAGAGACTCTGTCTGGATCAAGGGTAGGCTATGTTTTGGCTCTCTAGCAACCAGCCATTAGCACATTGGTACTATGGGAGCTGTAATCTCCAACAGCTGGAGAGCCAAAGGTTGTCAATTTGTTGGGGGTGATGGGAGTTGTAGTTCATAATAGCTGGAGGTCTGGCAATTGACTACCCCTGCTCTAGACACTGAGAACCAGACTGTGTAGTCACACACAGATGACATTCTATTGGAACATTGGTTTTTTTGTGTATGTATATGCTGCCCATTCTCAAAGTGAATGAAGTTGACATATCCCACAGTGAGGATCTGTATGCATCCACATACCATATCCATGTTCTAAATAAATGTTACTAAATGGAGAGAAAAACTACAATATATGCATGGTCTGGGGAATGCAAGTTATGAAGAAAGAAAGCAAAGCAATATAAACACCATTTAAAGTACATTTTGTGTTTGGCTCAAACACCATTTAAGCCTTTGAGGACCAGTAAACAGTCAAGAAAAATGTCTCAGGACTTAATACAGAGTAAAGTAGGGTGCTGCTATAGCTGGAAGCGTTTGCATTCAAAATTTTATTACAGACTCAAGTGTGTGGTTGGGTTGATGGTTTTTTTATTTACCGCAGTTTCTGTTGTGGACATCAGGTTGTAATGATTCCACTATACGGAGATCTATAGTCAGTGTCTCAAGCTTTGAAGCACTAATATATATATAAGATTTTGTACCTGCCAAAACACACCAAGGGGTGGCAGTAAGGAGGAGTTACTGCTCCCACTGGGTCATTAAATAGGGGTGTGATTTTCACAGGAGTTGCAGGGAGTTGGCCCACCCCCACTATCCAGCCCGCCCACCACTATCCAACTCAGAAAAAAAAATGACTGCCACTTGCTCCTACACCACAGACAAACACACACACAAGCCACACACTGAGGGGGGAAAAAAAAGAAGCCTTCCACTTGCTCCTACACCACAGACGCGCACACGCCACACAACTTACACACAAACCACACAACATTGCCCTCATTTTATTTACCATGCTCAAAGATCGCCTATCACAAGGCTCTGCTGCAGCAGTAGTCCTGCCTGGTGCCTCTCTCCAGAAAGCCTGCTAATTCCTGCTTCTGTTTTGCCATTGTAACTTTTTGTCCGGTGGTCAGTTCAACATATTTAGGAACTAAGAAAGGCAACTTTCTGTGTGTGTGTGTCTCGTATAGGATGAATCTCCTGATAGTCTCTGGGCATGGCTTAAGTGTAAGAGGGGTACGCAACCCATTACAAATGAATGCATTGCAGACTCCTTTGGCACTCAAATGGTTAATAATGAACGGAGCATATGCTGCCAAATACTGAACTCTGGAAATTGTAAGAGGGATCCTGATGACGCTACTACACAGTGCATGATCTGCCTTTCACTGGTGTTTGCTCTGCGATGTGTAGTAAGATCAGGATCCTTCTTACAATTACTGGAGTTCTGTATTTGCCAGGATATGCTCTGTTCTTTACATATTAACCCTTTGAATGCCACAGGAGTGACCCGATCCCTGGTGCCCTTGCTGTCAGTGGTGCAGTATGACATTCCACTTACGTTAATTAACCCTTTCTTTGTTATTCAACACTGCTTGCTCACTCTCTTGCAATAAACTGCTTTTATTGTAAAGCAGCAATGTGGACACTTACATTTGCCATTGATCCACCAGGATGCCTGTTTCAGCTTGATCACTGCTTACTATTCCTATGACTGCCAGAGAGAGTGTGAAAAGCATTGTTCCATAATGAATTTTTACCCCGTTCTGGCACTCACAGTGCCCATCATGGCCTCCCCCCACCAGCCGTATGTGTGTGTTTAGTGCCACTTTACATGTTACAACTCAAGATTTATATCTTTAACCCTTTGTGTACCACAACCTTATGCAGCACATTCCAAACCAATGCGCTGAATAGGTTTGAGGCAGTCAAAAGGTTAAGGCTAATAGTGTTACTCTCTAACATGTAAAGTATGTTAAACACACAGGGGAGGGCAGTCTTATGAAAATGGACACAGAGTGAAAGAGTGCCCAAGTACGCTCTACCAAGTTTTCATGCTGCACCTCCCTGCATCTCACATTAACCCTTTCACTCTTGTACTGCACTTCAGAAGTGGAGGTACAGACTGGGACAGCTGCTTAAACCTTTGAGTGGTAGAGGAGTATACAATGCATTGCTATGCAATGCCTTCACTACCCATCTGCCACTCAAAGGGTTAAAGCCCTTATGCTTCCATTCTCCTTTCTCTCCTCCCACCTTCCTCATTCATATCAGCAACCAGCGTATGTATATGTGTGATTGCTGTGTGTGTATGTATCTGTGCGCACATGTCTATGCGTAATATCTATATGTGTATGCATGTATGTGGCCGTGTGTCTCTATGTATGTGTGTATCTCTGCATGTCTATGTGTGTATGTATGATAATGTGTGTGTCTATGTATATATCTTTTCTCAACAGATGGGCAGTGCCATCCCACACTTCTAGTATATTATAAAATGCCTTTTGGACACCAGTAGACACTGTTGCCAGCAGTTTGATTAACCCCATAAGGACCAGAGGAGTGTGCGATGCAAAGCTTGGCATACCCTCCTGGGTCCTTAAGTGGTTAAAAAAATCTCACTCCTCCTTTAACGTTACTCTTGCTGTTAATGTTGCCTGGAACATGTACCATGTGCGGCTGGTCATTTATGCTGTCTGGGATAAGGAGCAGTAATGCACCTGATTTAAGGATGGCTCCATATTCTGAAATTAAAAGCCATATCCTTTGGACATAGTTGAAATTCAGACCACTGGTTTTAAGTCCTCTCTTCTATGAATTCCACTGTTTAATCTAGTAGTGCATTGCTACATATGCGTTAGCACGAATAGACAGTGCCTTCTAAAACGTATATGCTTAAGTAGTTATTTTTTACTTTGCTGTTATGTTCCACATGCAAGATAGCTACAGTGCCTGTTTTCTAGTTCCTGAGGAGTCTTGCTTCTGTCCATATTCATGTAGATATGATCCGGTATTAATATACTAGCGTCCATTTAAACTTTTCTGCCAAAAGAAGTGGTGCATGTTGGGAAGTGACTGGTAAGAAACATCTATTCAAGAAACCACTTTACTTTGCGTTTCCCTGAGGATGTGTCAAAGCCGACATAAAACTCATTGGAAAGAATATCTATCTGCACAGTATTCATTCTAAGAACTTCTATTTATATATATATTTTATTATCTTCATCTATGTTGGCATATAAGATCTTTCAACGGACACACGGATATAATATTGACCATTCATGGTCTGTGTGTTGCTGCCCGCTACCCTGCAGTCTCCACTGCTCCTATTTGGGGAGTTCAGGAATTTCTTTGGTATTCGCCACAAGCAGGTAAAGTCGGGAGAATACTCAATACACTCTGCCCGCTCTGCAGCTATTTTCAGGGACTGAAAGGGTTAAGAAGGAATCACACATTACAGACGCTACTGTGGTAAGGCCGGTTTCACCGCCTATTGTGCAGTATTCGTATACTTTCTATAGCCATATAGACCATTGACTATTTTTTCAGCAATGACATATTTTGTATCGTATAGTTACGTTCTTATATCAATATACAGTTATGTTTTTTACTTCTTATACTCATATTGTAATAAATATACTAAATTGTTATAAAGTGTAATTCTCTAGCATATATTCTTTTTCACCCAGTGCTCTTCTTCACACACCACCTTAGAGCGTGATATTACTGTATTCTTTATCTATTTAGCAGTACACACTTCGATATATTGAATTGTAGGGCTAGTATTCAAGGGTGTTATTAGATTTAAGCGTAACTACCACCCCTTCTAAACTTGCCCCCAAACAATTACCCATCTGGTGACTAGCTGCTCAATAGTGCTAGTTGCCAGAATTATTACTGCATTACTGAGAATTCCTACTGCTCCTGGGACTGACAGCCAGGAAACAGAGCAGACATCTTTATAGTGACGCCTGTGCTATCAGTCCCAGTCTTCTCTAGGAGGCGTTGCTAGGAGCCGTTCAGTACCAAAAGGGACTGACAGCGCAGACGTCACTATGCAAAGATGTCTGCGCTGTTTCCTGGCTGTCAGTCCCGGGAGCAGTGGTAATTCTCAATAATGAGGCAATAATTCTGGCGACTAGCACTATTGAGCAGCTATTCGCCAGATGGGTAATTATTTGGGGCAAGTTTAGAAGGGGTGGTAGTTCCGCTTTATTCATCTTTCTTCCTTCCTTAATAACATCAAACATATTTATTACATATTTGGATAGATCCATTTCTGTAGAGCGCAGGTGTGGATATTTTCTCTACTTCTAACTTAAAGGGATAGTAATATTTCATATTACACATAGCTCAGAACGTTGAACATGTGTAATAGTACTGCTGCACGATGTTCATAGGCTTCAAAACTTGCTAGTTACAGTGTAATAATAAGTTGAAGATGATCCCTCCTGCCCTTTCCCCATTCAGAAGCTGCCTCCCCTCAGATCTGAAGTCTTGTCTCTTGACCGGACAGATCACAAAGAGGGACAATCTTCCCTCGTTCAGTATAAGGAAAAACCTGCCCTCCTTGACGAAGGAGAGGAAGTGTTTCCTAATATCGAATGTAGGATGCCCCTCGTGATCCGCTGTTGGATCTGGGACAAATATGTTTGTCAGGGAAAGCGGTGGGAGAAATAATATTCAACATATTATTACAGTGCAACTAGCAAGTGTAGAAGCCTATGAACATTGCACAGCAGTACTGTTACATATGCTCAACATTCTGAGCTATGTGTAATAAGAAATATTACAATCCATTTAATGGCATTGATCATCAAAGTCTTCCATATTGCAGCAGAAGTCAGCTTGCCACTTGCTGTTTTTTTTGTCTTGGGAGGGTGAAGAAGGGTGGGTACATTAACCCCTTGATTGCCAGAGGAGTATCAAATGCATTGGATACCCCTCTGCCACTCATAGGGTTAAAATAACATTTCATGTTCTTGTGTTTAGTAAGTATGGAAGCAAAGAGGTGCAATACATGATAGTGTGTGTTGTTGTGTGTTTACATGGAATCAGGGATCCCTGAATGACGTGCAGCCACGTGGGGACACCTGAATTCCTTGACGTATAGACATATACCTCATGGGTCCCTAACGTAAGTTTTCAATGATGTGTGTGGATCCTTAAGGGGTTAATACATCAGGGTTATTTGCATACCTATGATCTGCCCTGGAGACTGACTCTGGGGGGTTGTGTTTGTTTTTTTTTTTTTTTTGTTTTTTTTTTTGTTTTTCCCATTAATTACCAGTTCTCTGGGACAGATGATGTGAGTTCCCTGAACCTTGGTCACTCCCCTCATTGTTCTACCTAGTTTCAGGGCAAACGCTGCCTTTTCTCCATCAGTCCCACCCTGTCCCATTAAGCACCACCCATATTATAACATGGTCCACATGACTTGGACACGTATAGCTATTTTTTATGTAGTGTATATTGGGAAATGGAACATTATAATTACAGGTTTGACTATGTAAGAACAAATTAGAACTGTAAAAATGACTTGGTCTTCAAGTGTCTGAGAATTTTGCATATATTAAAATTGTGGCTCAAGGAGGAACAGATTATAAATGTCAGTATTGTGGTGGTAGGTGTACACAAGTAAAGTAGTAACTTGGGGGCTAACCTACTATGCTATTGGTCACTAATGAAAATTAAAAACTTCCATTGACCTAAATGGAACTTGTATGTCCTTCCCAGAGAGATCTTTTCCTCAGTCAAGGGTTCAAAAGCTCCATTTAGATCTATAGAAATAAAAACTTCCATTCCCGTTCTATAATTAAAAAATAAATAAATCCTCGAGGGATTAAACCATGACAGATATTTGTGCTTTTCTTTGCTCCAACTTTAACTCCCTTTGGTTAATCTGATGCTGATTCTTCCCAGGTGCAGACCGGGAATTCTGATAAATAAAGGGCACACAGAGGTCAGGGGTTGGCACAATCTTTTTGCTCAATATTTCTTCATATACAGATAATATAAGTGAAAATATTGTTCCATAAAGATTTACACAAGCACTTTTTTGTTGCAACATCACTTGAGCACCAACAAATATTATATGGGTGGTATAGGCATGGGTCAAGCTATAAGTAACCTCTCTGCCATACCCACCGTTCCAGAGATGGCATAGTAGAGAGGCTGCAGTACAAAGGTGGCTTGAGCAGAGCTACATCTTGAATACCAAAACAGACCATGTGACCATAGTCTTAGACTTTTTTCTTTTAAAACACTTCTAGTGCCAGAGAGTGGTTTAGTTTCTTGTTTTGTATCACTTTGGTCACCCCTCTGGCCCTCAGAGGTTTAATGATTTTAAAGGTTTTGTACAAAAGTCATTTGCTGACAATGTGTAGATCTGCCAATTGCTAAGTGGCTAAAGCTGCCATCACTTGTCACCAATTATTAGAGGGATTAGTGTGGAACCAGACAAACTGATTGTCTTATTGAAAGCAGCGTTCCATGCTATATTTTTATTTTTATTTTATGATTATTATTGATTTGCTAGAGGTTTCTCCCACCCTTTGCTTTGCATGGCTTCAAAGCTTGTGGCACTTCTTTATTAAACCTCTGGAAAAAAAAAATGTCTATGCAATGTTACACATCCAACTGGTCCTCAAGGGGTTAACCCTTTACATGCCAAAGGGGTTGCTAGTGCATTGTTGATCAATGTGTTGGCTACCCCTCTGGCACTCAGAGGGTTAAACGGTGTGTTGTACTTTTACCCCTTCGCGTGCCAGAGGGGTACGGCACTTCAAAGGGTTAAAAGAATGTATGGCCAAAATAAATTTTCGCTTCTTGTAATGAACAATACCATCCAAAGAATGAAGGGTTTTTGGTCCTTTAGAATATTGTACACCAGTGGATTGTACATTGCATATTTATTGATTTAGTGAGAATCCTTTTCAGGGGTATCTTTTTGTTGCTAGAGTCACACGTGCAATCTAGAGTTAGTGAAGATAACTGCTGTTAGACTAGAAAGCTCCCTTTTCCTCTGAGACTTATCGTCTATTTTTCAGTTTACATCGGGCATCTTAAAGGGATAGTAATACTTAAAATGTAAAAAAATATTAAATGTTGTAGGGTTTATCCACCTGAGTAAAACAAGGGTACTCCCACTGCTGAAAGGTGTTTTATTGAAAAGTTATTACAGCTCAAAGTTGAATTTTTTAGGTGCAATATTACAGTGGCCTGAAATTGTACAGTGGCGCTGTTGCTACACCATCCTACGGACAGATCTGGTCCCAGGACCATAAATCTCCTTAGGATGGTGTAGCAACAGCGCCACTGTATAAATTTTAGGCCACTGTGATATTGCACCTAAAAAATTCAACTTTGAGCTGTAATAACTTTTCAATAAAACGCCTTTCAGCAGTGGGAGTACCCTTGTTTTACTCAGGTGGATAAACCCTACAACATTTAAATTTTTTTTACATTTTAAGTATTACTATCCCTTTTAAACATGGGTGTCATTCGTACATGGGGGGGGGGGGGAATGCACGCCATGAAGCATTTAATTCAGCAGGGCAACATGATTTGCTTTTGCCTCAGTAATGCAATATGCCTCCACTATCATCCAACTGCGATGATACAGCTACAAATTTATAGTCTAAGTTCCAGCGGAAGCGCACTTAAATTGCACAACTATATGAGGTAGCTGTGTTGTTTGTTTCTTGTCACTAGAATAGCATGCTGGGAAATCCATGTAACACTAAAAATGCACCAATATTTTTCAGTTGCTACATAGGCCACCTGTGTAATAGCCCTTACAATATTTATTGCACTTCTAACTCATTAGAACAGGTGTATGCAACCCTTGGGCCTTAACCCTTTTAAGGACCAAAGAAGTGCCCAACACATTGTGAAACCATGCATTGTGCGCGCGCGCACACACACACACACACACACACTCTAGTACACAAATATAAAATGGAATTATGTACTTCATGCTAGGACTATGATTCTCACCCCAGTGGCTGTGCATGCCGCCCTGACACCATGTACCCTGTCAGGGAAGCACCAGACTTCTGAGTGGCTCTGCAGCATAACTGTATCTGAACAGTATCTGTATTGTCAGACAGCTGTCCTGGTCAGAAGTTTGGGAAAGGTTAGGCTGATTGAAAGAATACAAACAAGACCGTTCTATGCTGCCCCTTTAAAGATGCTTAAATGTGAACCCGGTGCATAGTATACATTATTTATTCCACGTTAACTCATTTCAGAAAGATATTTTGTCTTATATTTTTGTACAAATTAGATCTAAACTTGCCTGCCACAACAAAGCACCCCATTTTAGACCAGTTCTATCTACTGTTACATCTAGCCACTTTCTATTAAAAGTGCAGTCTAATGCCCTTAAGGCTTAACTGGCATCCCTTCAGGAGAGATTACGTGCAGTGAGTGGGTGGGGAGCTCATAAACTGGGATGTATCCCAGTCAAATTTTAGAGGGCTGCCCGATCCACTACTATTAAAGGGGAACTTTCACCCCTTAATAACTAAAGCTCCCCTTATTGCTGACCTGGCGACTAGCTGCTTGAGTAGCGCTAGTCGCCAGAAAACTTACCCGTCTCAAGATTTCGCCGTTTGAAAAGAGCAGGAAGCACGGACCGTCTCTTCACAGTGACGTCCGTGCGCCTGCGCTGTCAGTCCCTTGTCAGTCCCTGTGCACCGTACGGTGCACAAGGGACTGACAAGGGACTGACAGCGCAGGCGCACGGACGTCACTGTGAAGAGACGTCCATGCTTCCTGATCCTTTCAAACGGCGAAATCTTGAGAACGGGGTAAGTTTTCTGGCGACTAGCGCTACTAAGCAGCTAGTCGCCAGGTCAGAAGTAAAGGGAGCTTTAGTTATTAAGGGGTGAAAGTTCCCCTTTAACTTTAAAGGATAGTAATGTTTCACAAAAAAAAAAAACAGCTCTGATTAATCTTCATAGTACTTGGGCCATGGAGAGTGTTATTTCAATACTGTCTGAGTTGTAGTTCAGGAGTAATTGAATGATAAAGTATCCCACTCATGCTCCTTTTACTGATGTAACACTGCTCACCTCAGAGCAGCAAGACTATCCGGATGGCTTGCAGAGAGGGACAATCTTCAGTGATCATAAGGGAAAAACATGAAAAACCTTTAGAGGGCAGGGTTTTCATTGTTCTCACAGTAAGAAGATTGTCCCTTGCTGTGAGCTGTCTGGTCTGAAGACCAGATTCCCCATTTGAGCAGAGGTGGCTTACGTTAGGTAAAAGGGGCGGGAGGGGGATCATTTATCATTCAATTACTCTTGAACTACAACTCTGACAGTATTGAAATAACACTCTCCATGGCCCAAATACTATGAAGATTATTGGAACTGCTGTTTTTGTGAAACATTACTATCCCTTTCATGGAGCCTGAATAATTAAATTTCCAATATGTATTGAGTCTATTTACTCATAAGTGACATGGAATGCGTTGCAGGCTGACATTGGCATGGAAGCTTACTACAGATTGTAGGGCTCAAACACCTCAGATCGATTTTACAACTGCTGGCTAGGAGTACGTAATTGATAGATAGGGACCTTAACACCCCCTAATAACCTGCACTTAACTTAATCTGATTAGTAATACTAATGCTCCCTATTTTGGAACAAACCAACTGCACTGCGGGGGGGGGGGATTACTTCACTCTTCTTTTGAAAATGGTAACGTCTTAATTCTATGTGGATTGACTCCCTAAAATGTAATCATGAATTAGTACTGGATATCATGTCCACCAAGGCAGACACTATTCTTCGCTGTCAGACTTCAGGACCAAAACTACTATGAAGTAGTCTTTTTGGGAATGAACACTTCAGTGGGAGGAGTTTGGGGTATTGGAGACCACAACAAAGAATCTGGTCCATAACCTTGAACATGATAGCTAGTATTTTTTTGGAAATCGATCCACACATAACTGACTCCTAGTGACCATTAAGACTTTCTGCCCCAATTAAGGGATGTGGGGGGGGGGGGGGGTATTATTAGGTGTTAATATTTTTTTTAAATGTCAGGCGTGGGCAATGAGATTTTAGCCTAAGCCTGGATTCACCCTGATTTCCACATGTTTAGGTCCATATGCATTATGAAAAGCAGAGCAATTATGGGGCAAACAGGCTGTACCATAGGGAGTAGCAAACCCCTCTAGTGCTAGGTAGGTCTCCAATGCATGCTTTGCAATGTGTAGGGAACCACTCAATCATACAGGGAGTTGAAAGCTCCATCTAAATCTCCCCATGATGTAATTGACTTGGCCTAGAATTGTTACTGTCTTCCTTTTGTGCATCAAACCCATAGTATGAAGTAGCCAGTGTCCATGGACTAAAGCTGCCTCCTCACCAGCTCTACGACTTCCATGTTGACCCACAGAGTCCAAGCCCTTCTCTGCCGTATCCCACCATCTTAAGCTCTGCACAGAGAGCAGATCCATGGGAAGAGTTTTGCTGTGGCTCCTTGCTTAGTAGTTGCAGTGTAATCTGTTCTGGGATGCTGCAGGCATTCTTCACAGTAGCAATGCAAGTAACAGACCAGAAAAGGTACAAACTTTATTATAGACCAAAATGTTAGCCTTTATATTTCGAAAGAACATCATCTTCTATGGGAATGTAACACTTAAGATGTATTGGTACATCTGATGATGGGCTAAGCACCCAAAACATGCCCTGTTCCTTCTAAAAATAAATGGCCCAATTTAATTTCATACTCAAGTGGTGTGGCTGTGCTCAATCATATGCATGGTTCAAACAAGGGGATTTCAAAAAAGTAAGGAAGCAAGTCACCTTATTCTTTTTTTAGACAAAGTGCCAAAATGCATGATCGCTGATCCAGCATGACCTAGCTGAAAGTCGGCTCTGGGTGCAAACTGTAAGTGTAGGATCTGCCCACCCAATGGCTGTGGATTTATCTTGGATTGACTAGATCATATTCCAGCCAGAAGCAAACAAGATTTCTTCAGCGAATAAAGATCTTGTTTTTAACAGAATCTTATATACTATTTTGTCCCAAAGTATTAATTACACAATTATAAATACCTTCTTTAAAATGACCCCCTCAGTGATACATTTCAGAAAGAAGTATCTTTTAAACTTTGCCAACATTAAGTCTGAAATGCATAACTATTAAACACACACACAATGCTAACACACCAAATGCTAACTAACCCTGTAGTGTTTCATATAAAATACTGTGCAAGCACTTTTGGCGTGTGCAATAGCACTTGTTGCAAATCCTTTTTGAACTCCGTTAGCATAGGTTTCTTGAGTCCAATAGTTTCTTTTTAACACTTTAATGAACAGAGGGGTATGCAGCATGTTGTGAAGCAATGCATTCCCACCTGTCTGGTCATTTTAAAGGTTTAACTGATTTAGGAATGTGGCCTCTTAATAGAAACTTCATTTGGAAACAATGTTGTTTTGCAGTATCAATAATCAAACTAGTCAGGTTGTTTAGTTCATTTTGTTACTCATTATTTATTTATTTATTTATTTATTTATTTATTTTTAATTCATGCAATCTCCCCCCCCCCCCCCAAGCCTGCTGCAAAACCTAGTATAGAAGGCATGATTTTGTGGTAAAGTTAAACCCCACCCCCCAATAAGCTCTCACACTGGCTACATTTTTTACATTTTTTAATAGAACTGTGAGAAACTTGTTTGGCCTAAACAGAACTAATTATCGTACTGTGCAAGGGATTGATATAAAGTGCCACACTTTCTCAAAACCACTTATTCTACAGAAAAGTGGTTCACACAACATGTATAAACAGATTGGAATTCTCTTTAAAACAAACAAAACTGGGGGTCACAGGACCAATTTAACCGCTTTCCACTAGTGACTTCTCCAGTGATATCAGTTCTCCAGTCTTATGTTGTTCTATGGAGCCTATGCACTAAGATCTCCAAAGTTGAAGAAATTATAGTAGCATAGGAACTGGAGAAGTGACATCACTGTATAAATCCTCTCTGCTTTACCCCTCCTTTAGTGCATGTCATGTATAAAGGTCTTGTTCTATGACAAGACTGAACTTGTGTATATTGGTTCCGCAGTAATAATGTAAAGTGCAAGTAAGCCCTGCTTTGATGGTAAAGAAAGTCTTGAAACAATGTTGTTTAATATATGAAAAATGCCTTCAAAGTACCCTGAGTCATGCATGGCAATTTAAACTATTAAGTAGTTATATGTAGAACTCCCCTCTATGTCTTTCACTGCTGGACACTTGCTGTGGAATGCCTTCTTCCCTCCCTCCCTCCCTCCCCCCCCACACTTTTTTCATACCATTGTTAAAAATAGCTGACCACTTTAAGTAGCCCCTTTGCCGGTCATTGTGTCAGACTGTCCTGCAGAGAGAGTCCAGGCAGGATCTTCAGCCTGACATGTCCTGTAAATATCTGGTAAGTCCTTGGTGTGTCTTGGCTCAGCTGGGTCAGTGGCACGTGGTGATTGTTTTGGAGAGGTGGGTCTCTATTAATTACAGCCTTTGGGCTGAACCTTCCAGTGTCCTGTTGGTACTTCATTTATTAAATCCATTTAGCAATTGGTGTTTCCTAGAGTTAAATCACTTAAATTATTATGTTAGAACAGACAGGGTCAAAATATCCCATCTCTATGTTGAAAAAGAATATTCTATTGTTTTCTAATGTAATACTTTACTTTTGTGGTACAATTGCTCTATAACTCATTGTATGCTATAGAAGTCTTAAACACACTGGCAAGCAATGCACTGTAGAGATCTCTAGTCTACAAGGGGATACATAATCCAATTTATATGCACTGTTATTATGTATCTTAACTATAAATGCAACTACTGCAAAACATACCAATTAGTATTCTTTTATGTATTTATTGATTATTGCATTACAGTAATGTCTCAAGTCATGGAATGCTAGAGTGGATTTGGATGCATTTTGTTTTCTCAGTGTCTTGGAGTCTTCCTTATATCCAAGGGGATAAATAATATTCCCATATCCTATTGACACACTTGGTATTTTAAAATACAGTTCAGGGACTCTTCCCAGCTGTTTATTATTCTGAACAGTGCAGCTAATCTAGTACAGTGAGCTCCAGTCCTACGGTCACCACAACAGGTCAGGTTTTAAGAGTATATCCTAACTAAACACAGGTAGATCAGTCAAAATGACCATGCCCCTGATTATCTACCTGTAATCAGACAGGGATGTACTGAAAACCTGACCTGGTGGGTCCAGAGGACTAACACTGAGAATCACATATGCAGTAGATACAGTCCTACTCAGTAGGCTAGATCAGGGAACCAAGTCTAAGGGTCATATGTGTAAAGACAAATTGGAGCAATTCTGGGGTAATCAAACTGTGCCGTATTGAACAAATATTCTCTTTATTTTAAATGGAGCTTTTAACCCATTGAATGCTAGGGAGGTCTCCACATCATGTGTTTGTGACCTCTGTTGTCCAAAGGGTAAAAGCCCATTTTTTTTTTTTCTTTCCTCTCTTATTATATTCCCTATGGTGCAGTTGTTTTGCCCCTGATTTGCTCCATGTGATCTAAAGTAAGAGGTGTTTGCTAATGCATTTTACAGGGGTGCTGCTTGTGTGATTTAAAGGGATAGTAATTGTTCGTTTTAAAGGGTTAGTAATACTTCGTTGTATCTTTATTTTATTTTGTAGGCATTAAAAAAACATGAAGAATGATATAATTCTTATCTCTCAATCCTTTATGGTTTGAGAGATATTCACAAGCAAATTTCCCCTCCCGCCCCTTTTACCTAGTGTAAGCCATCTCTTCTCAGATGTGGAATCCAGTCCATAGACCAGACAGATAACAGAAGGGGACAATCTTCTTCCTATGAGAACAATGAAAGCTCTGCCCCCCTTGACAAGTTTTTCAGGTTTTCCCTTATCTTAATTGGAGATTGTCCCTCTCTGCAGTCTACCTGGGCGCCTCCCTTCTGATCTGACTGAGCAGTGTTATATCAGTAAAAGGGGTGGGAGGGGGATACTTTGTCATTGAATTACTCTTGAACTACAACTCTGGCAGAATTGAAATAACACTCTCCAAAGTCCAAATACTATGATGATTAATTAGAGCTGCTTTTATTATGAAACATTACTATCCCTGTAAGAGGTTAATATTGTAGATATTAAAAATAGATATACTATAAAGTACCTCCCGTCTCTCAAAGATTTAAATTTCGCAAGACATAATCTTTTAAAGTTCCTCCCTCCTGTCCCTTTCAGAGACATCAGCGCTCTAGCTGACAGACAGATTCCGGTCATTTGACCAACTGGTGGCTCTTCAGCAGAGCCGAAATAGCGATATGTAGAAAGAAATACTTCATTGGAACAGTCTACAAAATGTGCTTCCAAACCAGGCACACTTTGTAGACTGTTCTAATTAAGTATTTCTTTCTACGTATTGCAATTTCGGCTCTGCTGAAGAGCCACCAGTTGGTCAAATGACCGGAATCTGTCTGTCAGCTAGAGTGCTGATGTCTCTGAAAGGGGCGGAGGGGGGATACTTTAAAAGATTATGTCTCGCAACATTTAAATCTTTGAGAGACAGGAGGTACTTTATGGTATCTGTATTTTTAATATCTACAATATTAGCCTTTCTTAAAACAAACAATTACTATCCCTTTAATTCAAAATGACATTTCAGGTATATCTTGATATTGACTGTGTAGGAATAAAAATTCGAACGTCCTTGCTGATACATATTACTGAGAGGCTAATCTTACCACATTAGCTCTAGGTTGCTTCATTTATCAAACCAAACTATTCTAACTGTTTTATGTTGTTAGCTTAAGCCGTTAGGTGCCAAAACAGTGTGCTATGTCCCCTGGCATTCCCAGAGTAATCTCCAGTCACCTGAAGGATGCAGATGTAATGTGTTTTAATTTAGTAGCCTGTGTAGCACAATTATATTTGCTATTAGATGGATAAATGAACAGTACTTGATGAGGTTATTTATTTGTTTTTCTGTTCATGCTAGGTTTCAGAATCCTCCCTGAGACTCTATTTATCACGCTTCTTTGTTACACATTGTGCAAATATGTTGCACTGCTGCTTTCTCCTCAGTTCAGCTGCTCTTGTTTTGTTATCTTTCTTGTGTTTCGTGTGTCTTGTCTGCTGTAACCTCTGTTTAATCCTTGGAGAGGCAGAGCTGTGCCCAAGGTATTGCTTCTCAAAGTGTTGGACTCCCATATGGCACACTGTCTTAACCTATGAGCTGCCAGATAGGCCAGTATTGTCTTCAGATGAGGCTGGGCTGACACAATTTCCTTCAGTTTCTCTACATAACTGTCTTCCCATATAAGGATTATTTGCTTTTACAGCTAATTAAATGTTAACCTTTTATTTTAACTTTACATATTGTACATTTGCATATTACATATTGATTTATCATCTTTACCCCTCTCCCTCACATTTATGTCCCTGACACAGTTCCCTGTATCAGTTTCCAGAGAGCTTTCCATTGGGGGCCATAAAAACCATTATAATTAAAAGAAAGATACAACTAAGGATAAAACAAAACAGAGCACACAGTGCTGCATGGCTGCTGTTACATTGCATCACTATCCTGCTTTTATAGTCAACTGACCAGAAATCTCTCTGGAAGGAGAGGTGCTTACTGTCTGATAAAGAGGGGTGGGAAAAAACATTTGAATTCATCTGACTTTCATATTCTGCAATTGCATAATATCTAAAGGTCACAATCCATTTAATGATTTTTAGGCCAAATTGCTTTTAGAGTTTCTGGGCCTCTGGGGCTGTAATCGGACTCAGAGCTGCATGTGCATTTTCGGTGGTGCTGGACTAAATCGTTTACAGCCTCAGTCTGTTTTTTTTGTTTTTTTTATTGTGAAAGTATTTTACCAGGAAGAATACATTGAGATTTTCTCTTGTTTTCAAGTATGTCCTGGACTCCTTTTATCTACCTTAGAAAGGTGAAAGGCTGAGCTGACCTTGCCGGGACTAGAACCTGCAACCTCACGGTCTGAGCAGATTGTACAACTGGTACCTTAACCAACTGATGCATCTCTTCGGCTGTTGCTGAGAATGATGGGTGATTTGGGCTGCAGGTTGCTCGTTCCTGCTATAGAAAAATAGTTGTATTTGTGCTTCTTGGATAACTGGTATATGTGTTCATTTTTTATAAATAGAGTAATTCTGACACCCTGATGGCTTTAGTGCTGCAGTATAGATTTCAAATCGTGGCTCTAGAGGACCTATCTATTAAATCACGAAAGGATAAAATTGAACCCTTTCAGTGACAGAGGGGTACTCTGAAAGGGTTAAAAAAAACAAACAAACAAAAAAAAAAAACCTGTCCTTCATCAAACAATGTTTACCTTTTAACCATTCTGATGCCAAGGAGGTCTCCATCTCGTTATGATTTTATCATGGTGTTAAGCATAGCCTTAAATAACTGTGTAGTTTTCTTAACTCTTAATTAAATACTCTATTATTGATTTGGAATATTGTGCTTGGAGTCTTTCCAGCCTGGTGAGTTTTGTTATTCGACCGTGTCCACATCCTTTTTGTTCTCAATATGTTTAACATCTTCTAGAACGGTTTACACGGAGTTCTCACTACTAATCTATAAAGTGGTCTTCATGCCTCTCTTCCTACAAATGTCTCTTACTGTACAACCTAGTGTCGTGTTGGCTTTTGCCACTGCTTTCCTGCAATTTTTGCCTTCCCTAAAATGCTCACATTTAATTACTTACAATTCAATGTTTTCTGTCCCTTGTTGACAAAAATGACAGTAAGTGGATGTTCAGGACCATTTGAAGAACTTCTGGGGCCACTAGCAACAATGTGACAAGCCCCTAAATACAGCATTTGTTTTTGTTGGATGCTAGCTATGACTCCAACTCATTGCTTTGGTTAAAGTCCTTTCTTTAGTAAAACTGCATTTTTTACAACAGTGAGCATCAATACTACGAAACCATCTGACCACATTCAGAGAGACCGGGACAAATGGGGATCAAAATGATCACCTCTTACCTCCCCCCGGCACTGCCAAAATATTAAAATGTCCTTTCATATATGCCACAGTTTAGGACCTGCACATTCATCTGACCTCAATAATCCAGGATGCACTGCAGTAAGAAGACAAAAAAGCACTGCATACCTTTCTAGCATCAAACAGGCAAGGATACCTAGCCTTTAGTTGTCTGTACACAAAGATCTTAAAACCCCATAAATAAATATGCATACATTGCCTACAAACTGGAGGAGAGTGAGAAAGGAGGGTGAAATTAAAGCCATTAAACATATTGGGCTCTTCCTACGTGAAATGTGCTCTGTGTGATTTCTGTTCCCACTTGGAGAAAAGGTTGTGTGACTTTACTTGTCCTCTACTGGCCTGGTCATTGGACTGTCTGTTTTTAAGAGTTGTTTACATTGTGCTTCCTGGGAAGGACATACATTAACTCCTTGCTGCCCAAGACTACAGTGCATGTTTATGGCTAGACAGGAAGCCAAGGGACAGCTTGATGTGAAAAGATAAGTGATTTTCCTGAATTCAGGTTATGCTTCATCCGCTCTGCTCTCCATTGCTGTGCATGTCTGTCTGGCTTCAGATAGTTACTGCTGGGTTGATGTTGAGGGCAACGTTACATCAGTTTACAAACATTGAAGCTCTTTTTTGTAAAGGTATTGCATTGTTTTTGTGAGGTAAACTGGGACATTGGCTTTGGCTTTCATGCCGATGTTGGTGTAATTGCTTTTTTATTTATTTTTGTTGCTGGTGCTTTAATTGTACTTGTCTTTTAAACCCCTTCAGTGCGAGACAGGTCTAGTGTCCAATCGGTCAATAAGGTATTAAATAGCCATGGTTAATGGTGCCATATTATAAATAAATATATAATATAATCACTTGAAATGCATCTTTAGAAAAGTGGGTAAAGTTTATAAGGTAGGGGCAACAGTAGGTACCAAGAGTCAGAGGAACTGATGTACTAAGAAAAGTGGTGCAAATCTGGAGCAAACCATTTGCATCATAGGTGATACATAAACATTCTGAAATGCCCCATTAAGTTTAAATAGGACTATTGAATGCTTTAGAGGTCACCAATGCATTGCTGTCATTTCCACTCTGACGCAATCATGAGCATAAGGACTTGAGGGGGCGGTCCTCTCCCAATCTAAAGGTCCAGATTTGATGATTGGAGCTCCGTCTCGGCTGATAGTGATGGGCCGCTACCTGTTGTCCTGACACATGCTCATGAGTGGGGTCTGAAGAAACTGTGTGGTGTGCTGAGCCCACGTGGTGGTAGTCGGCTGCTCACTATCTATGTCAGGAGCTTTGTCTACCATCCTCTTCTACATCCTCATGGCAGGCAGAAACCACAAGCTGCTCAGCATGTACTGCTGTTGTAGCCCAGCCCAATGTTTCCCTGTGTAAAAGTCCTGTATTTTGAATTAAATTGCTGAAACACACATAACCTGCCCAGCCTATACAATAGCAGTCAGACACTTTTCATATTTGGATGATGTCCAGACTGTACTTAACCCATGTTGGTCACCTCTGTAACTTTTTTTGTTATGATCCATACATTCTGCAGGCTGTATTGTCTATATATCAGCTGTTCCTGTATACAACCTTGCAGCTTGGCTTTCTACATGGAATCTTTACTAGGTTTGCCCTTTCAGTGGCATTGAACAATACAGAAGTCAAGGCCAGGCAACCTCGTATTGTTCACCAACTGTGTTGGACTGTTGTCAAAGTTGGTGTACAACAGGCTGACTGGCTTCTGTACTGTTCAGTGGCACTGAAAGTATTCCATGGAAAATTAATTATGCAGGTTGTACTGCAACAGAAGACACCCAATACAGCCCTGCAGAGTGCATGGATTTTATAACATTCAATTTCTGTGCAGGCACAGTCTGCCCTATACAATAGCAGACTGCAATTTATAAAGGACTGTAGTGCCAAATGTTGCATGCAACAGCTGGCGAGCCACTTGATTGCCACCTCTAACTTTCAAGTTGAAATAAGCTATGCATTCTTCAGGGCTCTGCTGTGCCTCTGGAGAATTAAATTTAATGGGTTAACCCTTTTGAGTGCATCAAATGTTCCATGGGCCTGTAGCATCTTACGGGATTAACACAACAATTTTCCATTCCAGTCTTTGGGACACACAAGCAAGTCAGGGTTTGAGGATATTCCTAATAAAGCACAGGCAGCTCAATCTCAAAATGGTTGGTTGAGTCACTGATTATCCACCTGTAACTCACGAGAGATAGCGTGAAAACCTAACCTGTTGTGGTGTGTAGAGGACTAACGCTGAGAATCAATGTGTTAATCTTATAAAAGAGAAGACGGTCACTTGAAAGGGAATTCTGTCCATTCCTGCCACACCCTGGGGCTAATCTCCTCCTTACTGCCTCTGTAAAACACAGACTGGGCATGATATTGACAGAGTGGCCTGGCCACCCCTGATAAAATCTCCTCAAGGTGCTTGCCCACCCTCACCTTCTCAACTTGGCAGCTACTAATCATTATTTTCTTGTAGCCATTGAAATATGTATTTCAACCAACTACCGACAAACAGGAACAAAAGGGGGTGAACTCAAAACCGCTATGCTGAAGGACTTTAATATGATGCCAATGTTCTTCCTGCATGCAATAACATGCCCCTTTTTCACTTGGGTGTCTTCCTGCCCAGAAGTACTTACAGGAGCATGAGCCCCCTTGAAAAGGCATTCCTGGTGAGTGCAGCATCATCATTATTTGGCAGTCAACTCAATCAAGTGTTTGCACCATGAGTGCATGACACCTATGTGCACAAGAAGGCAGCAAATACTACTAATGATGAGGATCACCACAGGGCATTCCCGGCCAGGACCCTGCTGATTGTCACATAACAGGGACATTAATACAAATCTGGAGGATGACTCTAACACACACTGTGATTCATCTGAGTGGTGCTGTGGAGCCAGAAACAGGTGAAAGGGTGGGGATACACTTAACCCTTTCTTTGCCATATAACCCCAACCTATTAAACACTGTCTTGCCACCCCTCCTATTTCAACCCTTACTCCTTCATTACATATCCCCCATCACATCTCCCTCTACCACCATGTTGTTTTTTCCTTCATTACGAAGTCCTCCACCACCACCATCACTCAGGTCCTTCATCATGTCTCTTCCCCCCCCCCCCTCTCCACTGTGTGTGTGTGTGTGCATCAGTGTGCCAGAATGTCACTGGCTGCCAGTAGATGTGTGTGACACTGTGTGTGTGTGTGTGTATGAGGTGAGTGTGTGTGTGCCTTGGGCTGTGTCTTTATAAAA
Organism: Rhinophrynus dorsalis; assembly: GCA_037306005.1. Lineage (NCBI taxonomy): Eukaryota > Metazoa > Chordata > Amphibia > Anura > Rhinophrynidae > Rhinophrynus > Rhinophrynus dorsalis. Next base: position 124,328,478 of record CM074719.1, read on the forward strand.
ATGAATGTTACTGGTAACTCTTTACCAATCTAAATATTTAAATGTAGTTGAATGGTAGAGGGCACTTGTAATATTTTAAACTTAATTTACATAAAAATTTGAGGTAAGCTACAAGGTAATGCATTTGTCTTGTTTTTTTTTTTTTTCTCCCTTCTTGGAGAGGGGGGTCTATAAATCCTGGGTCTACAAATACTGTAGCCCACTGGCACTGGCTTTAAATGCGAACAACTACACTTGGGGTTATGCAGTAGAGCATATGATCTCTTTAGTGCATATCAGTGTGCCCACACTCTCCACTATCATTGACTTCCCCTTGGAGCAAGCAGCAATAAGGGAAGATTATTTTGTGTATGTAGCTTGGTACATTGGTGTTACTCCGCCTTAGAAACTAGATTTAATTGCCTGTTTTTACTTGGAATCTTATACATACCTTTCCCCAGTGGCTCTGTGTGAAATGTTTCAGATGTTCAACACATCCGCTTGTAGTGCCCAAACAAAACGTACCCTTTCTACTGCTTCTCTTGTCTGTCATTATTAACTCCAGGTAACCCCTTTCTACTTCTGTAGAGACATTTTTGGTTTTCGCAAAACCGTTCTTGAACCACTGATGTAAGATCAAAAATAAATACAATCATACCTGGCATCTCTCCAGATCTGCCCCAGAGACTCCGGTTTTTAGCGTGACCAAGTGACAGAGGCCAATTATCTGGTTTTGGCGAGATTCCTGAGTAACTCTTCCCACTAAATGCCCATTTTAATACTGAACCCCACCTTTCATCCTCTCAATCCTGATTAAACCCTGCCTACTAATTAAGCACCACCCACTTTAACTTAGCGTCATTTTGGCATGCCCATGAGCCCTCCCCAGAGGCTCTGAAGAAGAAAGGTATGTATATAATATAGCAGTAGTTCTCAATCCTTTTTTTCTGCTCAGGGCACCTCTGATAAAAAAAAAATCTTGATGATTTTTTTCTTTTCTGTTTCAGGGAGCTCTAACATTTTATCTCCTTTTGTCAAGGTGTTATGAAGGGTACAAATCTGTAACATATAGTTAAATCTTTATAGAAAACGAGCGGCACCCTAAGTGGATGTCCATGGAGCACCAAAGTAACACTGCACCCTGTTTGAGAATCACAGAGATAAAGAGAGATCTGTGTAAGTGTTGGCAAGATGATTGCTATGAATAGAACATCTATGCTATCCACTCGTCCTACTCGGTTGTCAGTGCAAGGTGGCAAACTGTACTATCTGTGACAAGTCATTGTACAGCTAACACTTGCACAGTACCGCACACTGGCAGTCCAATGAGTCCTATGCTTTTAAGGGGTGCAGTGTCTGCTTTAGGAGGGGAATCTTTATAAACAAGGGCTTTATGTAGAAAGGGAAAGTAGTGCCATTCTGAAGTAAACAAAAGACTGGTACCGTGAAAGTGATACCTTTTATTGGCTAATTGAGTGGCATGGCTCTCAGATGCAAGCTTTCAAGACAACTTAGGTCTCTTCTTCAGGCATAATAAGAATTAAAGTTCATTCTTATTATGCCTGAAGAAGAGACATAAGGGGTTTATGCATTAAGGCATGATAAAGAGATGATAAAGTGAAGATGACTTCTCCAGTTCCTATGTTATTCTATAAAGCCAATGCACTAAGTGCTCTCCAACTTTGGAGAGCTTAGTGGATATGCTCCGTAGAGTAACATAGGAATTGGAGAAGTGATATCACTGGAGAAGTCACTTCCACATTGTCACCTCTTTATCATACTTTAGTGTATAACCCCTAGTGTCTTGAAAGCTTGCATCCTAGAGCTGCTTCGCCAATAAAGCTAGCTCTCTTACTCTACGGCTTACAAGGTACCACTTTTTACCTATTCTGGAGTAAAGCAACTGCATAGCAGAAAAATAAAAATTTGCAGAAATTCTTATTGATTAAATGGGGCTTTTAACACCTTGAATGCTGGACCGGCATCTAGCACATTGCTTTATAAAGTGTTAGAGACTTCTTTAGTGTTTAAGATCTCCATTTAAAGGGGAACTACTACCCCAATACAATGTAATCTCTAAGTCTTTGTCTTCCTATCGTTATTCGCAATCCATAGTTGTTTTCTCCAAAAAAGTGTTGTAGGAGCACTATCTTTATACTTAATCTCTACCTGATGACTTCTTGCCCCTTGAATCCATTCTGCGCATGACCGCTATGGAGCCATTCGGCTCCACTGTACCTCCCTCCATCTTGCCCATAACTCGTACATCACTGTCCTCAGCACCATGTGACCTGCCACGCTCCTGGCATCAAGTGCGGTCAGGTCATTTCATCCTAGTGGGAGCGGGTGCATGTGAAGCACTCGCTATACATAAACCACCGGTCTGTTTCCACTAGGCTGAAATGACCTGACCACGCTTGATGCCAGGAGTGCGGCAGGTCACATGGTGCTGAGGACAGTGACGTACGAGTGATGGGCAAGACGGAGGGAGGTACAATGGAGCTGAATGGCTCCATAGGGGTCAAGGGGCAAGAGGTCATCAGGTAAAGATTTAGTATAAAGATAGTGCTCCTACAACACTTTTTTGGAGAAAACTAACCATGGATTGCTAATAACGATAGGAAGACAAAGACTTAGAGATTACATTGTGTTGGGGTGGTAGTTCCTCTTTAAATAAACTGAAATTATTATTTCAAAAGAACCCAAGTATTGGTAAACAGACACCTATGTTATTCCATTAACACTATCCAACCAACAAAAAAACACAAAAAATTATCACTACTATCCCTAGTCCTGATGGTGCACAGGAAAAATAGGAACGCAAGAAACAAAATGGGAGAGTGCTAGTAAATGTGCAAAAGTTAATACATGTAATAAAACATACATCAGAATTTCTGCAGGGAATATAAAAACATATATATAATCAAGTACGATCATTGTACATGTAATGAGACTGTATAGCACTATTTAAAAAAAACTGTAAATTCACTGGAAAAATAGGTGTAAAAAGTTCACCCTGTATAGTGGTAGACACCTTGTGGCACCTATATGGTACTGACCGATGTACCAAATATCCTATAATGTGTCTGTCCAGGAGACAGGTGTAGTCAGTTGTAGTAGCGTATAATATGCTTGTTTTAAGCAACTGCTGTCCCATCCTGCAACAATGAACTGCGGGGTCCAGTGGGTGAACTACCGTAAACCAACTAGATATAGGGCAATCCAATCCTACGAGTATATTGTCACTTTAACATGGAAAATTGGGTTTAGTAAGATCTTCTCCAGTTTAAATGGACATATACGGATACAAATGGATTCCTTTTCACATATGGATTCCAGAAATGGATGTTATCCCTGAGGAAGTATCAGCTATGATATGAAACTCGTCGGATTGGATTGCCCTGTATCTAGCTGGCTTAATTCACCCACTGAACCACGCAATTCTGAGTATCACAAGGACGGGAGGTGTTTTTTACATAGTCCGTGTGCAGCCATAGGCCTCTGCCCACTACAGTATTCAAAGGTCCGCTATCTGGATCCATACCTGGACATATTGTTGCAGGAGGGGAGAGCAGCCTCTTAAGCATATTATACGCTACTACAGTGAACTACACCTGTCCGCTGGACAGACACAATATAGGATATTTGATCATCGTTCATTACCATATAGTGGCCACAAAGTGACTACCACTATACAGAGTGAACTTTATACTTCACATATATTTTTTTACACCTATTTTTCCAATGAATTCACTGTTTTTCTAAATAGCACTATACTTTCTCATTACATGTACTTTGATTGTACTTGATTGTTTTTATAGTCTCTGCAGACATTCTGATGTAGGTTTTATTATTATATGTATTAAATTTGATACTTTTGCATATTTACTAGTGCTCTCCCATTTTGTGTCTTGTGAGATTTTTTTTTTTTTGTTCCCTATGTTGCATACGGATTGCCCAAGATGTCTGCTGTTCCCTTGAGCATGTGACCGATGTGAGTCGTTACTGCAAAATGATTATATTGTAACATTTTTTTGGTGACCACAACCAAGGGATGCCTTCTAATGAATAGTTACTTGGTGGTTAGACAAATCATAAATTTACACTGCATCCCAGGGTTGTTAATCTGATCTCAAAGTTACACCACAGAGGTCACTGTGCTGAATCAGAAACTCCCAGATTGTGTTTCTGTTGATTTCTAGTATGTCAAATCTTGCTTAATACAAAAGGGGGAAAAAGTTGTAGGCTGAGTTTTCTCCTGATGACAGGTAAAATGATTTTTTAGATGAGTAGTCTTTGCTTTTGGTGAGATCTCTCTTAAACCACCTAAACTGACAGGCTCTGCTCCTAAAGCTTAGTTCACATATAAGTGCTGTTCAAGAGAGGTCCACTTCACATAACTGCATTGTTTTTGTGTATTCCCTCAGCGAGTTTGTGTCGGAAGAGGTGGGGGCCAAGCAGAGGTGTGACTAATGGTCATCCAATATAGGCATTAACCCAGAATGATTGGTTGATGCCTAAATAAAGAATAATAATAATAATAATGTGACCCAGCCATTGATCGGACATTTTGTTGTGTTCCAGCACAATGATCCAGTCGTCCATGTGAATGATTTGTGCAACAGCCACATAGGACACCATGTGGATCATAACTGAAAATTTTATGCAATGACTGCTGGAAAGTTTCAGCAAGCTGAGGTCTGAGCGCAAACATTTTGTGTAAAAAGCCCAATACACTGCAGTGTGGTGCAATTTTCGATGTTTAGCAGCAGTGTAATAAATACTACAAAAAATGCCTTTGTGAACTTGGCCTGTGGCTTTATAGTGTAGTAATGGCCAGGGTTAGGCAGCCTGCAGCCCCCCCCAACAGCTAATTAGAACTCTTCAGGGCTGTAAAGTTATCCCATTCCTGTAGGTGTAATTGCCTTTTAAAGTGCAGTACAGCAGATGTTATTGTTTTGTCGTTTGTCTGTCTCTCTTGACTGCAGGGTGGAGAGCCATTTATATTCACTTCCTGGAAGCTTCCTGTGGAAGTGACGACCTCAGAGGAAAACAATTCTTACAGAAAGTTGAATATATAACGTGCCATACACTAATATATACAGGCCTGGAATTTTCAAGTAGTCTGTGACTAAAAAAAACAGAAAACAAGTAAAATCATTGTTGTTTTGACATTAAGTGGACTAGTAACTTGTCTCCTCCTTTAAGGGAAGCTATACCCCAAGAATTAATTGCCTAGACTTGCCTAGATATTTGTCCAGATATAAATCACTTTTTACTTGCTTTGTATCTCCAGTTTGCATCACACAGTAATCTGTTCTCTAGGTCACGCCTCACAGTAAACAGTGGGCTTTTATAGATCCAAATGACTGTAAGGGACCCTACTTGTTCTCAGACTGAAAGATCAAAGTAAAACAATACATAGAAATAACTAACTGCTATTTTAAGGTTACCCACTTAGGTAAATCTATCTGATAAATAGGCGCTAATGTTGAGGTGGTTATAATTTTAAAGGGATAGTATATAGTTATTTTCGATTATTCACGATACAAGCAGGACAGTTTTCCTTATACAGGCCCACACAACATCGTCCCGCATTGCAATCTGTCAAAGCTTGGCCTGCTTTCATATCTGAGGGAACAAGAGTTATGGGGCGGGAAGGGAAAACTTTAAAATAAAATTACAAAAAGACTACGATATGGACATTTACAGCGTTACAGTACAAATAAAAAAAAATTAAAAAAAAAAAAGTATAATGAATAATTGAAAATAACTTTATATTGTGACATTACTTTCACTTTAAAAATAATCAAGCTTTTGCTGTCTCTCGTGACCAAATTTTGGCGATGACTGACTGTTATAGTTTGGAGCTCTACGACCCCTTCACTGTGCTCTGTAGGCATTTCTTAATAAGTATCAGTGAAGGTAAAGCAAAGGTGGGTTATGGGGGGAGGGATCGATCAGATTTTTTTTTTTTTTAACACACACTCTAAGAAAACAAATGCCAACTATGATTTTTGTTATTTAATATTAATAGTAATTTTGCTCTTAAATTTGCACTTCTCATACAAAAAAAGTTGCATAGCTTCTCAAAAACTAAAAAGCAATGCTGAGAAACACTTGCATAGTTTCTGTAATTGGTTTGCTGTCAAAGTCTCACTCTTGCTTTCTGAATAAGGTCCTAGGTTGTGTTCCAAGCATGTAATCCAGAAGTACCACATTAGCCTAGTATACTGCTTTGGAAATCAATAGATGATGTAATGAAGTGCAAAGTCTGAACTTTATTGACTTCTGTTGTAATCCGCCATTACTCACACAGGTAAATATTTGTACCTTATCAAACTTCACTGACAGCTGGTTATCTTCTATGAATGCCTCTTTCATGCCCATTTCTGTAGTGGATGTAGCTAAATTGCTCACCATGTATTAAACAAGATGTTTTATAATTAAAACACTCCTTGCATCCCACCTGAGTACAAGAGTACTTCCTCTCATAGGAGATGCTTTATCAAAAGTTACCATTCAAAGTGATGGTGCTGTTACTATCACATTCTATGAAGAACTAAAGCCAGTGGCTCTCACCTCCCATTTAATGCAATAGGAAAACTGTCTGGAAACTACATGGCACTGCCTCAAGTTGTGTGATCAGTGATATAACAGATATATCCTGTTTAGCGCTTTAATAACTTTGGAAGAAGCTTGTTCTACCAGTAGGAGCATCAGTGTTTTTACTCAGAAGGAAAGCTTTACATTGTGTATTTTTATCATGAAGGTTTACTGCTACTTTATAGAAACAAAGGGCTGTAGAGAATAAACTAAAAAGGTGCAATTTTGGAATGAACACAACTGCGCCACAGGGGACAAATAACCACAAATTTCCATTGATTTTAAATGGGGTATTTGACCATTTTACAAAGGTTGGATTTGATAGCTCTAGTATTCAAGATGTTAATGTCCTATTTTAATAACTGAGAGTTTTTATTTTGTCCACTGTGGTGTAGTTGGTTTCCTTCAGAATTGCTCCTTTTTATCTTTATGAACATGGCTCAAATTGACGTGGAGCTTTACATCAGGAGGCAGAAGGAGGACACTGTGACAAGCAAGACACTAGGAGATGGGGAGCACTCCAGTCATATGGAATGAGATAGATTTGCTATGGGGCTTGGAAAGAGAGAGAATTCTTTATCCTCTGGTGCACTTGACGAGTATGTGCTAGATCCTTTTGTTAGGAGATGTGATCTAGAGTTTGATTTTAAGAGGTCCTTATCTGTAAATAACTGCAGATACAACACACAGATGATTTGACATTCTACCCAGTCAGTGTTAAATTAAAAATACACTAACACACATATATAATATAGCATGGCTACAGGAGGTAACATTATTCTTTTCATATGTTGACATTCGTGTTCCTTTTCCCATTTGTATTGTTGATGGTACCTGAGGATTGTGTTTTAGAAACACTGCACTAGAATGGCTTGAGAATGTTCTAGGTGGGAAGCTCTGTGGAGCTTTGCACCTCTGTCATTGACGCACCTGGGAACTATTTCTTGTGGACTTCCCAGAGGGGGAGTCCTGTGGTGCTGCTGGGGATAGAAAAATTATGCGATCTGTGTCCAAAAGGGGATGGGGCTTAATCACGGGGGGTGGGCAGGGCTTAAAATACGTAATGAGTAGGATGAGAAGGCTGAGGAAGGAGAAATGGGTGGTGAGTGGGAGGAACACTCTGAGAAGGAGCGGAAGTGGGCAGAGTTTGCTTAATCCCTCAAGGACCCATGACGGTCCTGGCACATCATGGGTTGGATGTGCGATAAGGGCCTGTGATGTGCCAGGACCGTCATGGATTTCAGGGCTCCCCATGTGGCTGCACCCTGTTGGGGGAGCCCTTCATTGGATAGAAAAAAAAAAATATGCTCCGTAGTCCTAGGTGCTGGGCGCGCATGCTGCCGGTCCTTTAGGGGTTAAAAACTCTCTACATCCAGAGAATCAGCCTATGCCCGGAGACCCTGTAATTAGCAGCCAAATCCGGATAGTTCCAAGCTAGCCACAATTCCACATTCCCAGTCATTTAAACCTTTGGTAACGGTACAATTTATTTAAATTTTCAGTCTGTGTAACTTGTTCCTTTTACGGTTGCACTATGTAAAGGATGTCCATACTCCTCCTCCTCAAGGGCCATACTGAAAAGAACAGTGAATTGAGGGCCACATACTACTAGACAATGTAAAAGCTTTAGAGACCCTAAGTTATTGTATATAATCCCAACTAGGATAATCGGACCCCTTCCGTTTTACTACCACACTTACATACCCTGCATTAAACGTATGCTTTATTGCTTAACCCTTTTTATGGAGCCATTTTTTGGTATCTGCTGGGGGGATGTAATCCTCCTTTTAAGTACCAGAGGGTTATGCAACGTATAATGAAGCAATAAGTTGCACACTGCTCTAGTCTTTCACCCCTTTGGTCCATTAAGGGTTAATCAACAAATTGTTCTGCAGTGCATTGCACGCCCCTTTGGTCCTTAACCCTTTGAGTGGCAGAAAAGTATCAATCACATTGCGATGCAATGTGCTGGATCCCCATATGGCACTCAAAGGATTGACCCTTTGAGTGCCAGAGGGGAATGGAACGCATTGCTTTGCAATGTGATCCGTACCCCTCTGGCACTCAAATGGTTAAGGGCTTAAAAATCAGATAAGGATTATTATGGTTTGCAGTAGATCACATTTTTATTCATTAATAGAATTTGCATGTGTGGACTGGCCATGCCCAGAGGATGCAAATGGACATCCCTAGGTCACGTAAATTGTAACGCTGACACTTTTTTTTATTTACAATTCAAATGTGAAGAGTTGAAGCTAGGCCTGGTCTAAGTGCTTGTGCATGCATCAGGCAGCAGCACACATACCAAACACACCCACACCATTGAAATCAAACCTCTTCAACTTTTGACATTTCACTTTGGATCTTTTCTGTGTGAGCAAACCCTACCGTGAATTGCATGACAAAACCGTGCATCGCTTACAAATTGTGATCGGGAAGATTAACCTCATATATGCTAGAAACATTTTAAAAGCATTGTGAAGCGATGTGTTGGATAAATCTCTGGTATCCAATCGGTTAATTATGATATAAAGTAGCCCTTTTGGAATTCTAACCAAGGTCTCTGTCTAAAATTACATTTACTACTCCAGGGGGTGTAAGGGCACGCACTTAAGTTCTACATGATTATTTCTGGCCCCTTCCACTCCACGTGGGCTTTATATTTTCCAAAAGGTCAACACACTGCATGAAAAACAGCTATACCTCTGGGAAATTATTTGTAACGGAGTCTAAAAAGGTTATTTATAAGACAGCCAATCCTGATGACTAGTTACTTTTGCCTAAAGTAAGAATGACCTGTGTGCACTAGACTTAATACATATCTATTTTAACCCTCTGAGTGCCAGAGCGGTGTCAGGCACTCCTATGACACTCAAAGGGTTAAGTAATACTTTCCAATAAACCAAAAAAAGGAAAAAACTACTTGCCAAATGCACAAAAAAATACTCTGCAGCAAACAAATTGAAACCCAAACGCAGAGGGTCTGTGGAGAATGCACCTGAAACCAGCATAGATTGTGGTGGAGAGTTGTGTACTTTCAGATTGTGTTCCAGCCCAATGCCTGTTTGTGTGTGCGCAGCACCCCACGTAATGGCTAACAGGAGCCATTTCAGTACTACAATGCAGCCCCGGTCTTTTTTACTTGATCTACTCCCATAGAGCAGACTGAGTAAAATATAATTGCCCTTTAAAGCAGAACTTTCATGTTAATAACATTGCCCCCCAATATATATCTAACCTAGCGATAGGCCAAGTCTTACTATCTTTAAGCTCAATAAATCCAGGTCATTGCTGAAAAAAGACTTCTTCGGCAGAACCAGAGGACAGACAATGCAGACATCTTGGAGGAAATGTACCTCTGAGTCTGCGCTGTCTGTTCCATTCACTGCCAGCATTGGATGAGATGTTCCTGGGTGCCTTAAGGCAACGGAAGAGACTGACCACGCAGGTGCACAGAGCTTCACTTGTAAGCTCTGTGCAGCCAGATGCCTGCGAATGAAGTATTTTTTCAGCAATATCCTGGATTTATTGCGTTTTAAAGACTGTAAGACTTTGCCTATCACTAGGTTAAAAATATATTGGTGTGGGGGGGAGTTATTAACATGAAAGTTCCTCTTTAAGACCTTTTTCTTACAAATTTTGTAAATTCAAAAAATTTTTCAGGGTCCAACTACCCTGAAGGCATTGCACATTTCCTGCAACAACCTCTTTTGGATCTACAGAATAAGTTCTTCAAGCTGGTAAAGTCACCCTTTTCTATAAATCTGCCATCACAGCTCAATTTCTGCTCTAAGACATTGCCCAAAAAATGTGTGTAACTCAGTGTGTCTACGAGCTTCTATAACCTTTCATGCATATCATTGTGCACACCCTGACATGCAGGGATGTGTAACTGCAGAGGGTGCAGTTGTGAAAGGACCTGGCATCCAAGGGGACCCTTTCAGAGGATATTCTTGTGATAGGAGGCCCAAATTACTGTTTGCATCCGGGCCGTTCAATGACTAGTTATGCCACTTCTGCCATGAATAAGACTTAAATATGTGCAAGCCCTAACACCCCCCCCACCTCTATAACAAGGGCAAGAAAATGGAGTAATGTTGCTTCAGCTTCCTCCGTGCAGAGGAATGGACCCCACAGAAATGCCCAAACACTACTGTCCCCATGGCATGAGGTGTAGATGAGAGAAGTTTCTGTCTAGAAATCTTAATATATAGGCAGGCACAGCATACAGATGGGATTATAGAGAATCATATTAGTAACTGGCCTAGAATCTTCTTGGTATTGTTGCCTGGGCCCTTAATCATGATGTTCTATGGAACTTGCTGGTATTTAAGCTGGGAGGGTTTCTTCACTGGGAAATGCTGGAAATAAGCTAAGTGTCCACCTGTCTACCCAGCCATCTTTCAATTAATGCACATTCATGAGTTCAGCATTCCACGCCTTCCTTTCAGTTTTGGCCTCTATTCATGTAATATTTTTATCCTTTGTTAAGGATAAGTAAACACAGTACATGGCATTGGAGGCAACCCTAAGGCAGCTGCAGCTTCTTTCTAATATAGAATCTGTTTCTGCTGACGCAAACATGCACATACTACAGAGGTGATTCTCTCATCTCCATGGTCACGGGCAGTGTTGGAAATGAAGCAAGTACTAAAGGGGAGCTATACCCATATGAATGAATAGTTCTTAATTTAACAGGACAACCTACTGTGCTTTGTACCCTTCAAATAAAATATATACTCCTACTTTCCCCCCCCCCCCCCCCCCATTGGATCTCTGTAGGCTATAAGTGGATATGGCATTTCACGAACTTAACTCATAGGAAGAGTTGTACAACCACCTGCCACTAACACCAAAGGTCAGTAAGGATCTTTGAGGGAGATTTATAAAAGATGTTCCTAGTACTTTTTAAGGAACGTTCCTTAAGTCATGGAAACTGGAGGTAACGTCAGGGCCGATTTTTATAAATTATCTAAAGTGTTTTTATTACTCGGATATTAACACCTGCGGGGGGATTCACTAAGCGGTGATAAAGTGGAGATGACTTCTCCAGTTTCCTCTGTGTCCAATCCACGGCACTGTGGGCTTTGGCTCCGCCTTCCAGCTGGGTAGGACCAATCTTTAAATTTTGCTAGCTACCTCTCCTCTGCAGTTATTTTGGTCCTACCCAGCTGGAGGACGGAGGCTATGCCTCCCGCTCTCAACTCGCTAAATACAGAGGACTCCCCATATGGGAACGAACCAGGCAAACACACATACCGCAGACAGTGGCGTTGCATCCTTTGGCCACTTTGGGAAACTGGATTCTCGCAGGGCGCCATTCCACTTCCCCCCATGTGGCATCTCCGTTCGGAGCTCAGGGCTTGTTAGCGCGCGCACGCGCCCGCTCACAGCCTATGTTGGAGGCAGAGGACCAGAAACAGGAAACGCATCACGATGCGTTTCAGGGTGGAACGCACGCGGACGAGGAACTTCCGGTCGGCACTGCAGACATAAAGGATGGATCCTGAACGGACTACTGGTAAGTGACCGTTATATATATATATATATATATATATATATATATATATATATATATTTGTTTCTGCCTCTGTCTGTGTGGGGGTATGTGGTAACCCTTTGCTGCCTGTATTGCCTTAAGCCATGTCTACTGCCAAAGAGGCTAAGGCTGATAAAAGCAAACTTGCTGAACCTGCTAAAGAAGACAAAGCAGGTCCAAAGGAAAAACCCTGTGCAGGATGCAACAAAACTTTACCTGCTACAGATCAGGCTAAGCTGTGTTCTACATGCCTGCAACTAGCGGCAGGTGGGAATGTGCCCGTTCAATTCCAGGACTTCTTGTCCTGGATGAAGACCTCTATGCAGGACACTTTTACTTCAATGCAGGAGGCAGCAAAAAAGCGTCCTAGGACTTCAGATCCAGAAGAGGGTCCATCAGGTACTCAGGACGACTATGATGATACTTACATTGATTTAGAGTCAGCGGCTTCATCAGCAGAAGAGCAAGAGCTCTATGGTACCCTCTCAGGACCTGATATTCCTGGGAATAAGATTCAACACCCTACGGGGCCTAGCATTCCTGTCATCAGATCGGCAGACAAGAATACTCAATCATGTCCGCAAGTTTCTTCAACAAAGACAACGATCGGCAAAAGCCTTTTCAAGACTCCTGGGACACCTTGCATCAACCAATCAGGTTATTCCCTGGGCCAGGACGCATGCCCGAATGACCCAAATGCATTACTTGACCTACTTCAAAAGACAGCCCAAGAATTTCCACCAACTAATCCCAGTCTCAAAGCCAATCAGACTGGAATTGGAATGGTGGACTCTTCCTTCAAATCTAGCAAAGGGCAGAACCTTCACCGATCCAGAATGGCAGATTCTCCACACAGATGCCAGCAAGCTAGGCTGGGGAGGAATTTGGAACAAAACAGTTCAGGGCATATGGTCGGCCAAGGAGAAAACTATGCATATCAATGTCCTGGAACTCAAGGCAGTCTGGAACACTCTGAAGCATTTCAGACAACACCTTCATCAACAGTCTGTTCTGATCAGATCAGACAACTCCACGGCAGTACAATACATCCTAAACCAAGGAGGAACCCGCAGCCACCAATTGAACTGTCTAGCAATCAGGATCCTACTTTGGGCAGAACACAATCTGCATGCCCTCACGGCCTCCTTCCTATCAGGTCATCTGAATACTCAAGCGGATTATCTCAGCAGACATCAAATCGATCCAGGCGAATGGGAGTTAAACCCAAAAATATTTCAATTGGTAGTGGCCAATCTGGGTCTCCCAGAAGTGGATCTCATGGCCACAAATCAAAACAAAAAATGCGATCAGTACCTGTCCAGGTGGCAGGAGCCTCGGGCATTAGGACAAGACGCCCTAAGGATCCCATGGAACTTCAAACTAGCATACCTGTTTCCTCCGCTACCTCTGATAAACGAGGTCATCAGGAAAATCAGAAAGGACAAAGCAGAAATAATTCTGATTGCTCCATACTGGCCGAGGAAGCCATGGTTTCCAGACTTGCTCCGGATGTCATGCAGAGTTCCTCTTCCTCTCCCAGTCAGCTCAGACCTGCTTCTTCAGGGACCGATACAACATCCCAACCCAGCTTTCTTCCAGCTTCAGGCTTGGAGGCTGAGCGGCAGTCCTTAAGGTTACAAGGCACTTCCGAAGCAGTGATTGAAACCATGCTCAAAGGAAGGAAAATATCATCCACAAAAATTTATTACAGAGTATGGTCCATATTTTACAAATGGTGCGTGAGCCATCATTTGGACAGATCTACCATATCTCCTACTAAGATCTTAGATTTTTTACAAGACGGATTCCAAAAAGGATTAAAACCATCATCATTAAAAGTACAACTGTCAGCATTGTCAGCTATATTGGCATCTCCGCTGGCGGATAACTACCTTATTAGACGCTATTTAACTTCTATTTCTAAAATTAAACCAACCATAAGAGAAACCATTCCCCCTTGGGATCTTAATTTGGTGTTACAGCAATTGGCCTCTCATCCATATTTTGAGCCCCTTCAAGAGGTATCCATTAAACACCTTTCCTTGAAAACAGCATTCTTAATAGCAGTTACTTCAGCTAGAAGGGTCAGCGAATTACAAGCATTGATGGCGGTATCACCCTTTATCACATTCCATCAGGATAAAGTTGTGTTGCGACCTAAACCGACCTTCCGTTCCAAAGTCATCTCCCAGTTTCACCTGAATCAGGATATAGTGTTACCATCCTTCTGTCCTCATCCAGAGCATGATCTGGAAAAACGTCTACATAACCTAGGTTTGGTCAGGTGTCTACAGATTTATCTGTCCAGAACTAAGGACTTCCGGAAATCTGACTCTCTTCTAGTACACTTTGGGGGTCAATATAAGGGATCGGCAGCCTCTAAGGCTTCGATCGCTAGGTGGATACGTGACTGCATTGCCCTCTCTTATGAAACAGCAGATCAAGATCCTCCAAAAGGACTAAAAGCCCACTCAACTAGGGCCATGTCAACCTCATGGGCCCTCAAAGCAGCTGCTTCCCCAGAAGAAATTTGCAAGGCAGCTACCTGGGCTTCTATTTCTACGTTCATCAAACATTATAAATTGGACTTACAGGCATCTGCTGACGCCAAGTTTGGGCGAAAGGTGCTTGAAGCAGCTATAACCCTCTAAATTCCATTCGGCCCCATCCCTATGTGGGGTACTGCTCTGGTAAGTCCCACAGTGCCGTGGATTGGACACAGAGGAAAAGTGAAATTTACTAACCGATATTTGTATTTCCTCTGTGTCCTTCCACGGCAACCCACCCAGGGTAATTATGGTATAAGTATCAGTTCCTATTGTGACAAGATTTCTAATATATTTCCTATATAATATATATATATATATATAATATATATATATATATATATATATATATATATATATATATATATATATATATATATATGTGTTATGGAATAGCTATCTCTAACCTCTTGTATCTTTCAGCTTGGTCAAACGGTATAACTGCAGAGGAGAGGTAGCTAGCAAAATTTAAAGATTGGTCCTACCCAGCTGGAAGGCGGAGCCAAAGCCCACAGTGCCGTGGAAGGACACAGAGGAAATACAAATATCGGTTAGTAAATTTCACTTTTATCTATTCTCCAATTGCTATGTTATTCTGTGGAATCTATGCACTAAGATTTCTTCAACTCTGGAGATCTTAGTGACTATTCTCCATAGAATAACATAGGAACGGGAGAAGTGATAAATGGGAGAAGTCCTCTTCACTTTATCACCTCTTTATTACCCCTTAGTGACTCTTCCCCCTGGAATGCTTATGGACAGCATATACCTGGCTTGAAAATTCTGTCGCAACATTTTTTCAAATGGCAACATTTCTATATAAATTAGCTGCGCTTTTTACGAATGCTGTGGGGTGTGTGTGTGTGTGTGTGTGTGTGTGTGTGTGTGTGTGTGTGTGTGTGTGTGTGTGTGTGTGTGTGTGTGTGTGTGTGTGTGTGTGTGTGTGTGTGTGTGTGTGTGTGTGTGTGTGTGTGTGTGTGTGTGTGTGTGTTTGTTTAAACGTACTACATGAAGTACAGCTGTCCTAAACTGGTGGTCTTGGTTTTAGAACTATCGAAGACATTTTAACGCTTTTTTTTTTTTAGTGGACCTAGATCACTCCAGACTGGAAACAGTCATGCTCAACACAGCAAAGATGCATTGGGGATCTCCCTTTGGACCCCAGGTCTGCTCACCTTTTGATGCTTCTAGGCTCACAGTGCATCCCTGGCTTAATCAGCATTTCTGCTTCAAATGGAGCAGCTCTGTCTATGAGGAGCTAACTAATCATAGTTACCCTTCAAGGGTAAACAGCACAGTGAGTGTGCGCCGTAACCACCATCTTCTCAGGTTTCGCTGTACAGTGTCTTACATAAGTATTCTCCCCCCTTTTACTTTTTCACACCATTTGATTTACAAAACATACTTAACACTTTGATGCAAAATATTTTTGTGACAGAAAAGTCAATGGAAAAAAAATGTACCTGATGGGAGTGAGTCCAAGATAATTCCCACCAGTGTGGATAACCAACATGTTCAGAGACCTGTCCAACTTAGAGCTGCACACATCTTCATTCATCGCCCCTTCCTAACAAAGACCTCTACACCTCACCACCACCATAGCCCACCTGATGCCCAGCCCTCCAATATCCCTAATAGTTATGTGAACGTGTCCTAAAATTCACAGTAGTCACTGTGGTGAACCTGGCACAAAACAAATAAAAAAAAATATTTATATGCCTAAGATCACAGGTCGCACTTAACCCATAAAATGCCCAGATTCCCATCAGCCTTTGTGCCTCACTTCCTTCTCATACATACTGTATCTGGACTTCAGTCACAGTCCCAATCCAAAAGAATGTGTCCTAAAATTTAAACATTTTGTTTTAAAGAGGATTTTTTCCTCTTGAATTCTAGAACATTTAATGGAATAAAAGCTCTATTTAAAGCGGAACTACCACCTATTTTAAACTTTATGAAATAATTTCCCATCTGGCGACTAGCTGCTCAGTAGTGCTAGTCACCAGAATAATTACATGGTTAAATAGAATGATACCCTGCTCCGGGGCTGACAGGCGGTAGAGAGCGCAGACATCTTTCCATAGTGACATCGCACCTGCACAGTGTCTCACAGTGAGAGAGCCCAGTGTTAATTACTGCCTCTTCTACACCAGTTCCTAAATTGCTGACGTTTTCTACCATGAAGATGGGGAGATACATCCTGCCTCTCTTTTGTATGTTCAGGCACTGAAAACTCTGTTACAGCATATAAAGGGTTCCTTGATTACCGATAAGAACACTTCCCGGTTAGGGCAAGCAGGGATATATCGCCTGAAATCTACATTCTGGGGAACTTTAAATTTTAATATTTCAAAGATCTCAGGGTTGGCTTGTTTTTGAAAGTTCTCAGTTATGGTAATTACTGGAGGCAAATATAGTCAAGTTGATACCTTTTATTGGCTAACTAATCAGATTTAGGATGCAAGCTTTCAAGACCTCTTGGGTATCAAGTTTACTATATTTGCCTCCTGTATTTCTGCGGCTAACACTGTACCAGCTTTCATCTGTTACTGTAAATACTTGCACCATTACTGTTTTTTCGTTGTCAAGTTTCAGAGCTTGTTAAAAGAGAAATGTAACAGATCCATTTTGATAAACATCCAGTTGTAGTCATACAAGCTCACATGCATACACTGCACTTACTCCAGCCATGTCCCACTTTCCTCCATTGTTTAAATTTTTGTGGAACCTGTTTGTGCTTCAGGGATCATTGGGATTTCATAGAGCTTAGTTTCATTCTCAAAAGTCACACATAGGCAGTATCTACTCCACCCACACCTAGCATACCTTTCCTTCAGGGGTGTAGGAACCGGGGGTGGGGGGGATGGGGCGGGGACGCATCCCAGCAGGAAATCATGTGGGGGACAGATAATGTAAAAATCCACCCCGATGAGCTAGGGGCACAGGCCCCTAGCGCAGCCTCTGGGTGACTGGTAGGAGGAGACCGTACTGCACAGTGCTCCCTCCTGCCTATCACCTTCTTGTAACATGGTCAAGAAGAGCGGACCACGTGGGTAGAGGAGCTTCTGTATTCTCTACCCTGGTCTGACAGGAAGCTGCTCGCCGAGTGCAACGAGCAGCTTCCTGTCAGACCGGGTAGAGGATCAGAAGCTCCTCTACCACAGTCCACTCAGCCATGCTACAAAGAAGGTACAGGGGGACTGGGGGGGTAAAGTGACACACAAATGTTGTCCCCCCAGATTTAGGGGTTTCTACACCTCTAATTTCATCATCCTCCCTCCCTTACTGTCCACAATCATTCTTCCCCCCCCCCCCCCCGTGAATGCCTCACGCAGGAGCACTGCAAGAAGGCAACAGGTGAGGGGTCAGAGTGTATGTGGTTCTGTCTCTTCCAGTGGGGAGTTGAACAAGAGGGTGCTAGTGGACAGTGGAACTTGTCGGGGGAAGCAGAATGGGGTGTCATAATGTGTGTGTGCAGTACTGGTGATTACCTGTGGACAGTAGAAGGAAACTGGAGTGTCAGTCTGCGTGGTTCTGTGACTACCAGTGGGACAATGGAATTTTTGCAGCATGTGGCTGTTTTTATGTGCTACTGTGAGCATGAATGAAGGCTACAGGCAATGCCATTTTTCTTTTTTGTTATTCTTAGCCAATTAAATTCTGACTGATGAGAACTGTAGTCCAATAACAGTTGGCAGGGCCCCTGAATGAATGCAGTGAGAGCGCGTCTGCTTCCAGACATTAAATAAAACTACAAAAAAATAATAATTTAAAAAAAAAATGAGTTCCCAAAGAACCAGTGATTTGACCTTTTCTCCTGATCACAACCCATTTTTATATTTTAAACTATCAGCTTGGATTTTGTTTAACCCTTTGAGTACCAGAGGGATGGTCCACCCTTGCATACATAGGGTTAAAATATGTCAGAAAGAAATGATACGTTAAACACTGGCCAATTTTTTATTTTAGTTTGTGATATAAACAGTCTGATTCTAGGAAAGTGGGGTTTAAATGTAAACTCCATCCTGCAACAAGTCTGCTGGCCCAGACAGCTGTTGACTAGAGCCCTCCTGATTGGCTCCTGGTGACATCATTCTGCCACAGCTGGCTCTGTGCTGCATCTCCCCTGAGGCCAGGCTCACAGCTGGAACTGCTTCCAGCATGGGAGGTGATGGCTGCCTTGGATCTGCTCCTGTGATTAATGGCTTATGCTTTCTTAAGGCCCAGAGGGAGTACTTAATACCCCCTTTTTAGTCCTGGATGATTAGGACTGACCTTTGTAGCAGGCTGAGGGGGAAGAATTTTGAAGCTGTAGATTAAGAATTTGGAACACTGGATTTTCTGTTACATGTAGAGGCAGATTACAGATGGATATTTAGAAGAATACAACTGAGATAGACTATATATGGCCCTCCAGCAGTGGAACTAAAAGTCCTGTCTTTTTCATGTCATTTTGGCTGGCAAATGATCAGGGCCATATGTAGGCAATAGGGCTCCCAGAACAAAACTGATAAATGTGTCCCAACCACAGTTCATATACCCAGACATCCAGGTTTCACAAGGTAAGAATTGAAATAAGTCTGGATTTGAGACCAGCAAAGAATGACATAATTGTATGGCACACACAGGCCGTATACAGTGCCACTGACCATGACTGGAAAGGTGAGGGAAACATGGGTGCTAATACAAAGCTACATTCAGACATCATGACATACCAATTTGCCTACACGCACAATGGCTGATGTACTAAGAATGGTGCAAATTTGGAGCAAACCAGTTTCACCACAAGGAGAAAATATTCTCCAAGTTTTCGTTGATTTTTAAGTGGGAATTTTAAACCTTTTGTGCAATGTTTTGGAGACTTCCATAGCATTTGGAGACCCATTTATACTAACATGATTTATTATTAGATATCTATATGATAATGAAGGTTTGCTGTACTTAGTATATCCGCCTTATTGTGTAACCACACTACAAAGTCCAGGTGGGCATACCATGCTCAGGGGCATAATTGTAAATTTTTCGGTCGTTTGGGGAAGAAATGTGCAGGGCCCCCTCCCAATCTTATATCTGCCCTAACACACACTTCACAATATTTACTCTTTTGTCTGATATAGATGCTTAGTGATGTTCTATAAAGCTGCAAGGCACACAGGACTGTATTCAGTAAACTAAATATGAAATTATTTGGCAATTGGACAGAACCATAGTGAACAATCCACACACACAGTCTCCTACCCCAGCCTTATTCCACTGTTCAGTGGTAGTCACACAACCACACACAGTCTAATACTTCAGCCTTGTTCCACTGTCCGCTGGAAGTCACAGAACCAGCCCTGTTTCACTGGTATTATGACCATTTGCTTTAATGCAGATAGGATTTTGATCCTGGGAAATATCCAACTGCCATTTCGAGTCAGGAAGGACTTTTTTTTTAACCCACTTCAGGCTTAATTTGAAATGGCTACAGTGTTTGTGTGTTTTGTTTTGTGGGGTTTTATCTCCCTTTTCTGTATCAACAGGGGTGATGTGACACTGGCTGAACTTCATGGATGCATGTTTGTTTTTGTTTTCTCAGCCTCATCATGATACTGTGTAGTCAGAGTGTACAAATGGATTTCAAACACCTCAGCCCTGTTTCACTATCCACTGGGGATAGTTTCCTTTGTGCAGTGGTATTTACAGATCATATTCCAGTGGTAGTGTGGATGGATGCTAACTGCTTGAAAACCAGTGGGGGGTGTGCAGAGCATTATTTTATGTGTTGTGCAACCCTATGGCCCTCCAGGGAGTTACAGCTCTCACCCAGAGCTTCCACTACAAAGAACATACCACCATGGAAAGGAGGCTGCTCCCATGCAGCTTGTGGGTGGCAGGAGGGAGGGAAAGGAGAGCAGATTCAGCACACATTTAGTTGTGCGGAGAGGGAGCCTGCAGGGCACTCTTATAAGACACAAAAGTAAGAGAGCGGATCCGCTCAAGGTGTGATGTTAGTGCAAGAAAGGAAGACTGGCTGCTGCCGACATAGTTATTGCTCAGTGTTCCTTCAACTTAACTCTGCCACAAAAGCATAGTTAGGAAAAAAAAAACACCAACTGGGGAGCAGAGATGTTGTTGCCACCATCTTGACAGGGTCACTCAAGTTGAACTGCTTTTAAAACTGCTCTGCTATGAATGATGGGAGTTGTGGTCTGACAACAGCTGCAGAACTTGATCAAGGAAGGCCCATGCTCGGCCTGCAATAATTGCTGTGTTCTTTTATTGTTTACTAGTGTAAAAGCCTGTGTACACTGGCCAAGGTCTGGATAATGTTAACACTTTGAGTGCCAGAGGGGTATGCAACGCACTGCTTTGCAATGCGTTGTGTACCCCTCTGGTACTCAAAGGGTTAAGAGGCCGCTACCTCACTGCTCCACGCGATTCAGTCTTGCGTCGCCTCACTCACGCAATGCAATCATTCCCAGTAGAGACTGCCCGAACGCGGGCAGTCTCTACTGTGCATGACTGCATCATGACAAACATCTTAGCGAATTATTATATAGAACACCAGCCTATACGGCAACACTGCTTACACACTCTGGCGCGGATACACACACTCCTTTCTTTTTCTTTCTTTCTTTCTTCCTTCACATATTCTGCAACTGCAGGATATTTAAAGTAGCTACAGTTTTTTTTTTTTTTTTTTTTTTGTTTTTTTTTTATTTCTCAAGGACTCTGTGACGCAGGTAAAATGTTAAATTGTATCACCTGTTTTGAAGATCAACTGACCAAAAATCTCTGGAAACAGATCCAAGGGTATCCCTGTCAGGGTCATAAAGTGCCTATGCTGTTGTTGTTGTTGTTTTTTCATCTCCACCTATTTATAGTCTGACTTTACTTAGTCTGACCGTGCATAATCTGTAAAGTCAAACTAAAAAGTTACTGTCCTTTTAAAGGGATAGTAATGTTTCATAATAAAAGCAGCTCTAATTAATCATCATAGTATTTGGACTTTGGAGAGTTTTATTTCAATTCTGTCAAAGTTGTAGTTCAAGAGTAATTCAATGACAAAGTATCCCCCTCCCGCCCCTTTTACTAATGTAATACTGCTCAGCCAGATCAGAAGGGAGGTGCCCAGGTAGATTGTCCCTCTGTGCAATCTTCAATTAAGATACTGGAAAACCTGAAAAACTTGTCAAGGGGGGCAGGGCTTTCATTGTTCTCATAGGAAGAAGATTGTCCCCTGCTGTTATCTGTCTGGTCTTACAACTAGATTCACATCTGAGAAGAGATGGCTTACACTAGGTAAAAGGAGTGGGAGGGGAAACTTTGCTTGTGAATATCTCTCAAACCATAAAGGTTTGAGAGATAAGACTTATATCGTTCTTCATGTTTTTTTAATGCCTATAAAATAAAGATAAAACAAAGTATTACTATCCCTTTTAAAGGAGAACCTTGTTTAAAATAAATTAAAAAAAAAATCTGAAAGGGAAACTTGTGTAGTGGTGAAATGTGTGGTTTTTAGACATTCATATGTCCTGCACCCACACACAAAGGGTAGCCAGTCTGTGTACCTGTAACTGCTGTGGACTAACAACTTTCATCATGCATGATTTGTAGTCAATTGATGCGCCTGCTTCTGGCCTTTTAAAGGGTTAAATACACAGACTTTATGCTAACCATTTAGGTCCACATGTCCAAAGCAATATATGAAGCAATATGTTGGTGACTTCTAGCATTCAAGGCGTTAAAAGCCTCATTTAAATCTGAGACGTTTTGAGCAGCATTCCCCCTCTTTTATTTTGTACATAATGTTTTGCAGGGTGAGGTTACACAGCCCCAACACAGTTCTACCCTGTCTGCTCCACTGAGCTTTATGTGGTCCCACACCCTGCCCCCTCTTTACCCCGTTGTAGTGCATAACAGGATAATTTTTCTGCCTACACCTTTTTCTAGTCTCAGTGTAATTTGAGTACATTCCAATTTCTAGCAAAGGTCAGTTTATGCAATTACTATAAGGCTGTTCTAATGAGCCCTGTGCTTTGGGATCTGCTGGGAAGTGACCAGTTAATCCCATCATGGTTGAGAAGGTTATATTACTGTTGATTATGATTGGCTGTTGAAATTCTTTTTCTGTAACTGTTTTCAAAGGACATTCAAGGTCGTGTTTGGCCCTTTTTAATTGTGCACCTGTCTGTGCCTGGGCCATTTTCAGCCCTGTCAGCAGTCACAGTGAATGCAGAGTTTCTATTAAAATTCACAGGAAGGATGCAAGTCGTTTGCACAGCAATAAACAAGAAAATACCTTTATTTTGAGGTGGTTTCTTCCTCGAATAGTGCACAAATACAAAAGGGGGAGAGAGACTGTGTACTATTTTAATGCACTGTAGTAACAAATGGCAATAATCGTTAGTTGGTCAAATTACTCATCTCTTGGGATTAATGCTCCTCCGTATCCATGCTTCCATATGCCACAATGCTGTGTCCCTTAAAGATCCGAAAATACCTCTTTTCACAAGCAAATGTTGAGCCTTTAGTTCCTTTGATGAACCGCTGCAGATAACGTCCAATTGCTGGCCCATCTTTATCAGCTGGTGTGTGAAGTGTGGGAGCTGAAAAGCTGCAAGGTCTACAGTGAATAGGGTTTATTTAGCACCAAAACAAGAAAGGCAGCACTTAGAGTACAGTCTCTTAAATATGGCTACCAGACATTCTATTAATTTCCAATGAAAGCATAATCTTAATATGGATAATAGAGTACAAAACGTGTGACTCTAGATACATTTGCGTGTTACCAAGCAGACACTGGTGAGAAATGTGGAGATCTGTAGTTGGCAACTTTGCTGTCACGGAATGCAGATTCCAGGAAATAAGGACTGAGGAACAAACTTCATGCAAACACCTTGGATCCTATGCACAGATTAAAAGTGACAATTTTAGTGCACATTATCTTCATTCTAGTGGAGATATACAGATTCCCTGTGAATTCAATTAGGCTTTCAACTCTTTGAATGCTCTAGAAAGATCTATGACATTTCAAAGCGGTGAAATACTTATGTCCAGCTGTAGAATACAGCCTGTGATCTATTGTGCAGATTATTCACACAGACATTTTGGGGTTGTGAGAACATGAATATTGGCCAGTCGGGTATAGTTGATGCTGTTGTGACCCAGCCGTAAGTCACGCATCTTGCCACCCCAGTGATCTGAACACTGGACAGCTTAGGGAAATAATATTGATAATTGGAAAAAGGCAGCATAATTGTAGCATTCCCTTCACCTGTGTGAACATAGTCTAAGGCAGAGGTAGCCAACTACCAAGAGTGCATGTTTTCAGCGTGTATTTGTCCTTCACTAAAATGACTGAGGCGATGACTGGTCCACCCATGCTCGAGAGCGCCTGAAAGCATGCATTTCTGGTAGCTCTTGCAGACCAGGATTGGCTACCACTTGTGTAAGGGCTTTATTCAGAAAGCTAAAGAGAAGCAGTTCTGGAGTAAAACAAATTCACCATACAGGAAAAAAATATATATTAACCCCTTAAGGACTGGCACACGCAGCAGGCACTTAACCCTATCCCGACAATGGACGTACATGTACGTCCCACAGAAACTGTCACTTAGTGACAGAGAATGTACATCCCGGAGGTCACTGAAGGTAATGGGGAGAAAAGTGCGGGCGTTAATTGCCGGACGCATGCATGCGGCCAGTCACTAAGGGGTTAAGGACGATGGAGCATTTTTTTTGTGGGTGCATCTGATTCAGGGCTCCCCGAACAGAGTGCAGCCACGCGGGGAGCCCTGAATTCCATGATGTGCCAGGACCATCACTGGTCATTAAGTGCCAGACAGCCGTGTGATGGTCCTGGCATGTCATTGGTCCTTAAGCGGTTAAAGGGTAAGAAACATTTGTTATGAAAAATATATATTGTTGGACTTTGCCTGTAAAACAAGGTACTCTCAGTGCGGAGCTATTATAGTTTAAACTTTTTATACTCATTGCCCTCTAGTGTTCATACTTCAGTTTGTTGCTCTGTTGCATCCTCTAGAAGCAGTGAGTCACTGACATACAGCTGTTTGAACTATTATAAATTTTGAATAAACCAAATGACAGTTGTGGGAAAGTACCCTTGCTTTACTCAGCAGGGTAAGCCCTATAACATATAGATGGTAATAATCAAAAAAGTTTACTGCCCCTTTTAAATTGGGATTCAAACTTTGAATGCTAGAGAGCATTCAGTGATTGAAGGTTTCATTTAAAATCATGAGGAATTGTATAAATGTTTGTTGGTTTGTCCTAGAAACATTCCTCCAATCAACAATGCTTCTTATTCATACTGTTCTAGGTATTATGTGTACAACTATTTTGTAAACTGGTAAAAATCCTTTTGGGAATACCTGCAAATGAAAGCTCAGACATGCAAATTGGTAAAAAGTGACATTTTATCAATCATGAAATTCAGACACAAAAAATAAATAAAAAAAATTAAAAGGACCACAGAAGTTGTTGGATTTCCAAATTTGCAGCTATTGTTGTTTTGACACTCAATGATATCTTCAAAAAAAGAAGCGTGCTTGTATTTAATAATTGGGGTTTTTGCTAAATATTCACTAAATCTGCCCTGCCTACTAGGGAAACAGAATTTGTGGGCAAGGGGTGGTAATATGGTGCTACAGTTTGCCTTTAATAGATTCAATGTCAGAGGGGCAAGGAACACATTTGTTTATGTGAGAGCTTAAGTCATTAGACTACGGTGTTCCATTGTAAGTCACAAGAACAAGCACCACATGGTGAGTACAATAGAAGACTGCAGTTTAATAAGAAACAAGGTTGAGCTTTAATTACATTTTGTGTGTGTGTGTGTCATCCTATAATATAAAAGGACAGATGTATGCTTGTCCGATGCAGTTATGCTACTTAGAGACTGCCCGAATGCAGATGTTTGCCTGATGTAGTATATATATATATATATATATATATATATATATATATATATATATATATATATATATATATATATATATATATATATATATAAATTTAAACGCTACCATTCAAAAGTTTTGGCTCACTTACAAATTACATTTTCCATCAAATGAGCTGCAAAATGAATAGGAAATACAGTTAAGACATTGACAAGGTAACAAATATTGATTTTTAATTTAAATAATAATTGTGTCCTTCAAACTTTCATCGAAGAATCCTCCACTTTCAGCAATTACAGCCTTGCACACCTTTGGCATTCTAGCTGTCAATTTGTTGACATAATATGAAGAGATTTCACCTTGTGCTTCCTGAAGCACCTCCCACAACTTGGATTGGCTTGGCTTGATCGGCACTTCTTACATACCATACGGTCAAGCTGCTTACTAGACTTGTGCACGGGGAAAAAAATAGGTAAAATTTGTTTCAGGGTCAAAATGAAGATGGGTGGAACAGGGTAAGATGGAGCTTTAGCCATATGGTACTGCAGATGAAGTATGGATGTAGCTATTTGAAGGAAGAAGGAAGATTGAGGATGACTGGAGCAGGACTCATAGACATACGACTTTTTTAGATTCGAGTTAGACTACAAAACGGAGGATGACAGCAACACTGGAGATGTAGCCAGGAATGCAGAACACTGGAGCAGGCAGGATTCAGTAAATACATGGATACAGCAGCAGCTGAGGATGACTGGTGTGTGGCAGACTCAGGATGACAGCAACACTGGAGATGTAGCCAGCAGAAAACCGCAGAACACTGGAGCAGGCAGGACTCAGTAAACAGATACCGCAGAGTCAGACTGAACAACCTGTTTAGTGGGACAACAATGTAGACTTTAAATTCCCCCCTGAGTCCCACAAAGTCAGGGGGGTGTCCTCTGCCCAACCAACCACTGTCCTAGAGATGGGTAAGCTGGAGCGCTCAGCATATTATGTTACTATGGTACACTTTTTTTTTTTTTTCCTTCTAATCTGCATCGAACCTGAGAGCATCGTAACCCAGCTTTGGCAGGTTGACTTTACTTTAAAAAAAAAAAAAAAAAAATTTGCTCCATTAGCTGGGAGGCCAATTGAGAGAGCTGGGGGCTATGTATATTTCCAGTAACAGAAAACACCTGCTCACTCTGGACAGTGGTTGGGGGGCAAGAAAGCAACTCCTGGACTACCAGGGATCTGTACTTGGAGGCAAAGAAGGTTCCGCAAGGTAAGCCTTCACCTCAAACTCAGCACTTTTTCTACTGATTGGGACCTGTTTGTTTTTCCCAAAGCATAATCTGTCCATTGCCTCAGCATAAAAAGCAGCAGCTGCTCCATTGGAAGAACATGACGTGCTACTGGCGCTGCTACTGATAGGTCCCGGAAAACAAACCACACTCCTCCAGCTCATCTGCGGAATCTTCTCCTGCCTCGTGTGACTGCATCCTGTTTTTCCTTTGCCTCTCACGCACCCTCGCTATCAATTGTTCCATCCAGGCAGTGAGTGAATTGGAAGTACGTGCCGTCTTGCCTTTGATTCGTGGATTGCACATTGTGGCAAGCATTAACTTGGGACAATTGTCCATGCGCTCTTCCATGCGCCGAGTCAGTTCCTTCTTCAGCCTCGTTAGGACAGCAACATCAGGAAGTATATTACCATCAGCACCAGGCAAGCGTTCTCTATGGGCAAGGAAATTATACAGTTTTAAGGAGAGGTGCGTGAAGAGGGGAATAACTTCTGCCAGGCTAGAGTTCTTTGCTCAAAATTTCCGTCAAAGCACAGAAGGGCATAAGGACTGTCACTACCTGTTCCATCAGGGCCCAGTCAGCCCTGCCCAGTGTTCTGTTACTGCCAATGAAATGGTGACATGACATTGCGTGAATTGCCTTTTTCTGCTCTAGGATACGCTCTAGCATATCTAAGGTGGCGTTCCACCTGGTCCCAACATCTTGTTTTAGGCGGTGCTCTGGGAGGTTCCTTTTCCTATTGCTCCTTGAGGAGCTGGCTATCTTTGACGCTCCGATGGAAGTGGCACAACTCCAGAAGTGCTGGCAACCTTCCAGTTTTACTGCCATCCTCAAGAGCAGCCTTCAGTACTAGATGCAGGACATGTGCTGAGCAGCATGCACCCACAAAACTGCCATCTCGGAGAGCCTTGATAATGTTAGCTGCACCATCAGTAACCACAAACCCCATTTGCTCCTGTGTCCCTGCCTGCTCCCCTAGCCACTGCGCCACCATGTTCTGCAGTGCTTTGCGAATGTTATCTGAGGTGTGCTGCTGATCCATTACCTCAGTGTGGAGGAGGAAAGAGCGGTGCCTTGCCTGCTTGGCTACTGCATCCAAACTTGTTGTTGCTGTCCGTGTGTCTTGCAACACATTAGGCTGCCACCAATGCGCCGTCAACGACAGGAAGCCATGTTGGCCACTCGGAGCACTCCATAAGTCAGTGATAAAGTTCACTGACTGGCCAGCAGCCTTTCCTAGCAGGTTCTTCAAAAGCCCAACGCATAACCGGTAGAGTGAGGGCACTATATTTCTACTAAATGTAGTGCGGGATGGAATTTTAGATCTGGGTGCGACAGCCTCCATAAGTTGATGGAAGGACTCCCCGTCCACCAAATTAAAAGTAGCACCCCCAACAGCTATGAGCTGTGCAATGAGGTGTGTGATTTCCCTGGCCTGCTGTCTGCACATCCCCTTGGAATGAAACCCACCAAAATCTTCCAGTGTGGCCTGTACTGACTTTGGGATGGGCTGTGACTGCTGCTTTTACTGGGACCAGATGTGGCATGATCCCCCTACCCTTTCTCCTGCTGCCTGCTCGTGGTGGGTGTGACACTGGTATATACAGTACTGGTACTGCCACCTTCTGCACTTATCACCACAGACTTGTGGTAGTTGTTCAGGTGTTGGTTCATCCTGGAGGTGGTCTGATGACCCAACACACTCCCACGGCTGACTTCCCTGCCACACAACTTAAATTTTGCTATCTGGCCATCTCCAACTGCCACAAAATGGTCCCACGCTTTGGAGCGACGGATGACTCTAGAAGGTGGTGGAGAAGAAGAAACTGAGGTGACACTTTCTTCGTCTTCACATGCTGGATCAACCTCACTTTGCTTTTTCTTTCTACGTGCAGTTACAGGGATACCAGTGGACCTAAAGATGGCATCAGGGATACTGGGACTGGAGGAGGATTGTGGAGTAACAGTGGTAACTGGTGGCTGAAACACTAGCAGCTACTACCTGGCTGGGAGACTCAAATGGAACTGGGGAAGCAGGTGTTGAGTTGTCAATAGAAGACACAAGTATAACTGGAAAAACAGGAGGAGTACTTTGGGAAGCAGGTGAAAAATTATGGTCACTGGAAAAATCAAGCTTAGGGGACAAATCAAGCTTAAGAGACTTTGATCCCTCAGATTCTTCTTCTAACTCTTGTGGATTTTGAAGGGAAGAAACATCAGCAGCAGATTTTGTGAAACCTGCTCAATTTCCTCTTCTTCCTGGTGACTACCGGGAAATGGTAAACTATCTCCCTCAGTAACATTTTCTGGAGTGGGTATGCTCTCCATGACATTGGTGGCAGGAAAAATACTGCAATAATTTCCTTTTGGGCTGCTTACACGGACATTCACTATAAAAATCCTACGTTGATACTGCCCGCATTGTCCGACCAGTACTGTTACCAACCCTAGGTGTCCCCAGGTCTATGCAACTGGCTGTAGTGGAGGTGGTTACTAAATTGCCAGTGGCACTAGTCTTTGTGCAGGTGGTCCTGGGGGGATAATCATGAAACAGCTGACGAGACACAGGTGATGGCTGCTTCGTGGTCTTAGAGGAGGAGCTGGACCTCTCTAACCTGCTAGTAGAGGAAAAACGACCTGTAGTTCCCTTCTTATTTTTATTTTTTGTTTGGAGTGCTGCTGCTGAATCTGACTAGTACTAGTACTCTTCTTTGCCCTCCTGCTGCTGCTGCTAGCTCTGCTTGAATGCAACATCACTGTGGTGGTGTTGGTGGATGCTGGGTCACTGCAGCTGGTACCAGGACGAGAAACATCAGGTTGTTCACTAGGACTCAAATCCATTACACATAGGTAGGTACTGTATTATAATAATTTGACAATTTTACAGCCTGGCCACACAACAACTGTCAGACTGGCTGTATCACTCTACAAATTTTTCACATACACTTGTAAGTTGAATTTTAAAATTTAACACTGGAGGATGATGATTCCCCTTGCGTTGGCAGTGAGCTGCTAGGCCTCCCAGTCCATACACAACTGTAAGATTGTGTCACTCTACACATTTTTCATAAACACTCGTTAGTTGGATTTTGAATTTTTTAAACACTGAGTCTCCCTTGCAGTAGCAGTTAGACAGCAGGCCCCCTAGTCCCTACACAGCTCTGAGATTGTATCACTCTCTACAGATTATTCAAATACACTCCTAAATTGTATTTTTAATTTTTTAAACACTGGAACACTGATGAGTCTCCCTTGCGTTGGCAGTGAGATGCTAGGCCTCCCAGTCCCTACACAAGTGTGAGATTGTGTCACTGCAAATTATTCAAACAAGCTCCTAAGTTGAATTTTCAGCTTTTACACTGGAACAAAGGTGACTCTCCCTTGCAGTGGTAATAACTGGCACTAATGCTGGCTGCCTGCCTATGCCCATCTTCCTGTCTACACAACAACTGGACAGTCACACTCACTCACACACACTCTCTCTCTCTTCTTCTTCCCTCTCCGAGCTCCAACAACGCAATGCGCACTAACAGGAAATGCAGGAGCTGTCTGTGATGTCATTAGTCCAACCCCCATCAGGAAACGAAGAAACTAATTGGAGTAGAGAGGGAGGTAAAGTATGAAGCGGCTAATTGGACTAGAGAGGGTGGGAATGTAGCGCACACACGGGGAGGACGTTATCCGAATCTTGTACCGAAATTCTGCCCATATATGTTTCGTATTTGGGTTCTGAAAACGAGTGGCTCTGAGATTTTTCACCATGTCCAAATGTCTCCGAATCAGCCATATTTGTCCTAAATCCAAATGTGGACGAACCGAATTGCACAAGTCTACAGCTCACATAACAGAAACAAGGAAGTTTCTAAGTGAACTCAAACTTTTGAACAGTGGTTCCTGTGCATTTCTGACTGTGTTGGAAACTTCTCTAGCATCAAGAGGGTTAAGAACTATATCTGGGCTTCTTGTTTTGAACATTTTTCCTATTAAATATTAACTTTTTCTCAATCCATTCTACAATTGAATTCACAAAACACAAGCTGCTAATCTTTTATCTAATCGCTAATGCAAGGCACATGAATTTCTTCACTCCCCTCTGACCCTGCAGTAAATAATGAGTATAAGCACCATGAGTTGAGATTCCTGACTGCACTGCAGCCCAGACGCTTTTGTATTTTAAAAGGGAATTTAAAAAAAAGTGGGGTATTTATAATAACACATACATAGTAGATAACTCTGAAAAAAGACATGCGTCCATCAGGTTCAGCCCATGCCATATCACCCATGTTGATCCACAGGCAGGCAAAAAAATATAAAATAAACCCTATAGAAGTAATTTCCAATTAAGCCCCAAGTGGGTAAAAAGGCCTTCCTGACTCTCTTGGCAGTCTGAGATTTCCCTGGTCCGTATCCTATCCGCTTTGAAACCAACTGTCCTAATACTCAATATTGTTCTGCGCTAGAAAGGTATCCACTACTTTAGTGATTTAACCTGTTCAGTGTCAGGGTGTTATACATATCTGTGGCATTCAAAGGGTTAAATGCAGACTCCATATAAGTTTTTCTGTACATTTTTAATTTCAAAGCACATAACAAATTTGATTGAAATTGTTGTGTAAAGGTCTAATTTTTCACAGAAGCTGCCCCTATTTTCTGCTTACGTCATAGCACAAGGATGAATGGCTTCAGTTGTAAGACGTTGTAAGAGATACATAGTGTGTGTGTTTTTATTTTTCTCCCTTTGAGTGCAAAAAATGCATTGCTCATGCCCTGGACACTTAAGCAGAAACTGGGAGGTGAAGAAGGGTTTATATACTTTTTTTACCACCATGCATGTGATGATCCCATGAACATGGTACACAATGACCTAGTGATGTGTAATATATATCAGCTGGTCTCTAGTTCACCGCTTTGTCTTGGAGAAATGAGTTTGATGGAGAAGTTGTAACCCACTATACTGGTATAGCACTCACGTGTCATCCATTTTGATTATTGATTAGCGACTACGTCTGTGAATTGCCAGATTGTATTTATTGTTTTTTGGAGCAAATAAAGTTCATAAAGAAGTTGACTGGATAGAATTTTCACTTAACTGGAGTACTTTTTTCATACTCAGAACTGATTATATTATTAGAGGACTACATGTCATAGGGCATAGCTGTGCTACTGTACTCTGGGTTTGGTATTAACCGGTTGAGTGCCAAAGGGGTACACAAAGCATTGCTGAGTGATGCATTGCGTACCCCATGGGCACTCAAAAGGTTCATTTTGGTTGGGGAGGTTGATGATCTGTACTGCCTTCTGTGATTTGGTTTACTTATTAAATATGCACTTTTTTGAGGAACGCTGTGCTGTGTCATCATTTTTTGGATTTTTATTTTCAATACAAGTGTAACCAGTCATCTTTAGTACCCACACCACCATATAGGTATGCAGTGCAATTGCTGGATTTCCAGTGCACACTGCAAATTTGCTCCCTGTGAATACCTGATTTGCTTCCAAACTGTTCTACATTTCTTTGTGAAAAGAACCATAGCATCTGCTCTGAGCAAACTAGTTATACTTCACTCTTGAGCATTTACAACCTTTTGAGCCTTCTAGATGAGTAGTATTAAGAAAATACTATTTTCTTTGCCAAACGGCCTTACAGTTTTCAGCCCACCACTCATAGATGTTATGACATTAACGCAAATCTTGGAGCCTGGCTATAAATCAGCAAGAGACTTGTTTCCAAATAATCTGCTTGAATGTATTAAAGATTCGGCATGCAGGACACTATTACTGTTAATCATTAATGTGGGATCACAGAGGGGCAAGGGAATGTGGTTTATGGCTTTTTACACTTCTGCGTCTGTTCAAACACAGTGTGCGCCTTAATCTTTACAGACAGCACCACACATGTCTGTGTATGTATATTTATATAATGGGGAGTGGTGCTGCATTTGCTATTGTAAAAACATTGATTTGAGCAGATGTGTTTCATTACATGTATACATACAACCCGTTTGTAAATGTATCTCATGCATATAGTTGAAAGCAAAACACTACACCATAATCATTCACATCAGTGCCTTGATGATGAATATTTGCTTTTATTTTAAACGTTTGCATTCCCCACAAAACAGGCTCCTGTAATTTCTATGGACAAATCACGTGGAGGCTCTAGCCTAGTTTTAATCAGTGGTTTAACTAATGTTTATAATTGTTTCAACAGCACACAGAATAGATATGCCAGCCTGCTGTTATGAATGTTGCGGACAATGACATACTGGACAATATTTGATAAAGGCCAGCAATTATTAATAATAATAATAATAATAATGGCCAGCTGCCCCTGTCCAATGTATGAAAGCACTGGGCATTCCTAATTTAAATCTAACTAATTTACTGTAACCAAAGAACAGGAAACTGTGTGTGTATATATAACAAAATAAAATATATGCTTGTGTTGGAGACACCCCCTGGCATTTGAAGGGTTAAACCCAATAAAGGAAGGCATACCTCCCAACATTTCAATTTGCCAAAGAGGGACACTTGTGGTTTAGGGGGGTGTTGGGGGCGTGGCTGGTGGGTGGGGCATTATAGAGGATTTTTAGGCTATTTTGTGACCTATTGACACCTCCTTGTGTAACCTAATAAATGACTTATAACAAGACCAAAGTATTTTATTTACACAGACTAATGTAAAAACACATATACTGATGTTTAAACAAACATAAATGTGAATTTTATTACTGTGGAGCAATGTGATACACTTAAACACACATCACACAGTCTGATCTCCTAAAATGAGGGACATCAGGGTGTGAAAGAGTGATTTGGGTCTAAAAGAGGGACTGTCCCTCCTAAAGAGGGACACTTGGGAGGTATGGGAAGGTGTATATATGGATATGAGGTAGTGTCTGAATTATGATAATTATGTATAAAGGTCAGGAAGCTTTCTGAAGGTGGGTGAAGTATGAATCCTGGTGGTTGGACAAAGCTACAAGTGTCGCTTTTGGTGAGAGGGCTCAATCTCCAATCACCTGGTAATGAACTACAAAAGGAAGATACGCATTTAGTTTTCCAAATTTGGCTCTAACATGCAGGGCCGTCACTGCCATTTCTTTCAATCGCCCCCTTTTTTGTACAGCGCTGATCAATGAAATGATGATAAAATAGTACATTGACTAATATCTACAAATGGATGATAAAGAAGGGTGATCATAACATTTTCAAAATAGGGAACGAACAAAACACTTTCTTGACTTAGTGCATTTCCGCTCCCAACTCAGTTCAATGCAAAAACCCATTATATATAGCCTGTGGGGACATTTCCAATACCACCCAGGACGCAAACGGTTCATAAGCACATAGAGCAGTGAAATAACATACTTTTTGTTACCTTGTAAATACCATCCACTCGGTGGGCTGCTGGCTTCTATATTTCCTACATTTTTAACTTACTGATCTGTTTTTCTCCTTGAATGTAATTTCCCTCTGATGCTAGAGAGAGAGCAAAGTGTCTGCTACTTATGTAGCATCCAAGGTTTAAATAAAAATACCAACAAATTCATAATATTTTTCTTGTAAGCACTGTAGTATATTTCTCTTCTCCCTGCAGCAGTTTAGAGGTTAAACACCTGATGAGTGGTGACAGCGAGGCTGGTGCTGCTATCATTTAGGCAGAGGAGTCTGGCTCCAGATGCTGGGCCCTTGTCCAAACAGAAGCGTCAGTTTGTGTGGGAGGAGGGATATCTGTGCTATGCGCTGCCCTGATAACACCCTCAGTGATGGGTCTGTATGTGAGACTCGGGAAAGTGATTAATGCTGAAACTGAAGTGCAAAGGGACTTTAAATGAACTGAATATCACAGTAAATAATTTTTTACCTTTTGGAAGCTACAGATCAACGAGCATTGTGAGCATCTACTGGGTTGAAGGAAAACTTTTCCTATAACAATATGTTTGAGACCTCCCTTTTTCATTCAGGGTGATAGAAGCCCCATTTAATCCATGCAGGATTTTTTTCCCCATATGGCAGTGCTGTTTTACCCCAGAATTACTCCACTTTTTTCACATCTTACCCAAAATATCTGTATTTTCTAACCAAATGATCATAGTAAATTGTATTTTTAAAAGTGTAGTTTTGCTTTTGAACATTCCAGTCAAAAATGCTACAACAGACTTCTAGTTGGATCAGAATTGCCAGGCAGCCATTTTTTTTCCCTAATTGTCTAGCTGTGGCAGATCTGTAGGTCCTGCTGGTTCATTACTAAGTTGATGGTAAACTGTTACATTTTTACATTGTCTTTTCTGGGAACTGTGGGAACAGCCACGTTGAAAACAGCCCTCTTGATTCTGGTAACCACAGAGAGGTAGTTTTATTTGAGCAGAGGAACACTTGCAGTGGATATTGAAACGTAGTATTAGGGTTGAAGGGAAGTATTGTTTGACACAAGCAAGTAGCAAAGACCCATTTGACAGTGTCTTAAAGTACAGTTATCAATAAAAATGAAAATATCCCCTTAAATATCATGTATTCCTAACCAGCATTTAAAAAAAAAAAAAAAAAAACATTTGTCACAGGAGAACTAAACTGCATTAGTGACCATGTGGCTAATTATTTAGTGTTAATAAAACCAATTAAATCTGTTAAACTCCTTCATTCCATATGTGCACTGATCCCACATCATAAGCTTGCATACGTAAACAAGGGTAAAATGGTCAGGAACAGCAATGTTCACACTCAAAGGCAGTTTGTAAATTTTAGGAATTGTGCATCAAAGCGGTAAATGTAACAAATGCTGGCTGAGAGTACATTTATAAAAGGGTATGAACCCTTTTCATTTTTTTGTGATGTTTCCCTTTTTAACACCAAGGAATCACAAAAAAGTGTTACAGGATTTGATACAGTACATGTGTATAAACAAGGTTCAAGTTACCATTATAGAAGAAGATATGGGTGACTGTGAGCCTAGCAGGTTAGGCTTCTAATCTAACCTTTTCTCTAGCTGTTCTCAAACTGCTGTTCAATTTTAAATGTTTCCTGTGTTCTTTATTGAGCTCCTTGGGTTCCACCCCCTCTCAGTGCTGTATCTTGGCCTAGGCCAACTAGGCCTAGGGCAGCAGTTTACAGGGGGCGGCATAAAAAGCCGCCCCTACCCAGCGAATTTGCCTTTCTCACGGTTCTCCGTATGAAAATGCCCACCAATGCTTGGAAAGTTATTGTGCTTGTCAGGACTCTTCATATCAGATCCTGGCGCATGTGCACATATGATATGGGAGGAGCGGGTGAGTTGGTCACACGGTGGTGGAGCATCATCAGCGGAGCTGAAAGCTAGGAGAGCTCCCGCCCACTTCCTTTTTTGGAGTCGTCGCGTCAGACAGTCTTTGACTTGTGCATGTGAGAGGGTGTCTGTGTCTCTGAGCACTGCTGCGCACACAAGGTAAGGGCCACAGGCCCTATAGCTTATTAAACCTTTTGGCCCGCTTGAGGCTGAGCCACTGAGCTCTCGAATAACGCAGATCAAGAAAACACAAATGTTGGCACCGATTCAGAAGCTCCCAGGCTCCTCCGACATTTTGTATGGCGACAAGTGTTTTCATGTATTGAAATAACACCTTGCAAACAGGGAAAGTCAAAACTGCAACATGAAAATTTTGTCTGTGTAAAAATAGCGACCATAAGTTCTAGATTTCTTTAATATTTATACAGATGTTTGATACTGAAAGGGACAGGGTTAAGTCTATCAGAGAGATATTCAACTCCAACGCAATGCTCCACGTTGGACACCCCTCTGGCACTCAGGTTGAAATATTATTTACAATACGAATCCTGGCAGCACAACTTAGAAAACAAAAATATTGTTGGCACTGACTCAGAAGCTCCCTCCGACATTTTGCATGGTGACATGTTTTATACTGAAAGGGTTAAATTTAT
This sequence comes from Rhinophrynus dorsalis, assembly GCA_037306005.1. Taxonomy (NCBI): domain Eukaryota; kingdom Metazoa; phylum Chordata; class Amphibia; order Anura; family Rhinophrynidae; genus Rhinophrynus; species Rhinophrynus dorsalis. Next base: position 124,365,254 of record CM074719.1, read on the forward strand.
CAGATAGATGTCCAACGCATTGCTCCGCGTTAGACACCCCTCTGGCACTACACACACATATCAGCCTAAGCCTATATAGTATTACCCATCACTAAATAATTATGATTTTATATGTGATTTAAAAATCATAACACCGCTATCAATATATGAATGGACCAAGTGGTGCAGCAGAAACTTATGTGTTGTGACTGTTTACTTGACTTGGCAGTGACTTTAAGGGAAGTTAACCAGACCTTGGTTTGCATCTGTAGGGGGGGCACACTTTAGCTATGCTGACTTTGTCAGGAAGAGGTGTGGTCTTGGCAGAAAGGGGTGGGGCAAATGTAAATTGGGGAGCATGATTTTAATCAGTCCTAGGGCAGCACAAAATCTAAATACACCATTGCCCCCTCCCCAGGACAGAGTCTAGCTTGGGCAGATGTAGTCAGTCTTTGAGGTTGATGGGCACTGTATTTTCCAAAGCTGAAAAGCCAAAAGTTCCTTAACCCTGGGCTAGGTCCTATGCCTGCTTAAAAGCCCAGCACAGTTTAGTCACTCACTCAAACTAGTCTAATTTCAGAAAAGATCCATTATTCTGCCTTTAAAGTAATATAAACCTAAACAATTCTTACAAGACTCTGTAGCTGTCTATAGTTCAGCTTTTAATGGACTACAATTCCCACCTGCTGTTGCAGGTCCAAAGAGTGACTTCACCATAAACTAACACAACACTGTTTTACTGAAGAAAAACACATCCCCCGCAGTGAACTGAAAATGAGCTTACATAGCACATTTATCACCGTTCATAAGCGTTCTTTACTTTAAATTGAAAGAACTTGCAAACTAAATTGTGTCAACTAGAGGTGATCTGTTTCTTCTCTAAATGTTTCTGCATAAATGTTAGCTCTAATCCCTGGCCTACTGGTACTTTCTGATCTTGATTTCTGCTCCTGCCTGCTTATTTTTACCCAATTTTAAATATGGTGCTTTTTAACCCTTTGAATGCTAGAGAGGTCTCAGGTGCATTGCTTTGCATGTGTTGGAGACCCTCCGCTTTAAACTTTTAAAAGCCCCATTTAAATCAATGAGAAATTTCGGATTTTGTACTTTGCCCCTGTGGTGCAGTTGATTTTGCTACAGAGCTCATATGTACATTGAGGGGTTCTGGCGACACAGTGGTAAATATTTACTAAGGCGCAAAAATTATCAGTGTGGCTAATTTTACTACTCTGCTTTCAAAAATAGGGTTTGCTATGGAAATGTTGCACTGTATTTGGCGACCTTCAAAACAGCACAATTATAATGTCGCCTGAATTAAAAGGACTACATCAGAATGTTGCACTCTATAAGTGTCGCTCCGAGTACCCTCCATCTGTGCCTTAACTTATCCAGCCACCATTGTGTCTGCTCTACTGTGCTCAGAGTACCTTCAATATGTGCCTTAACCCTTTGAGTGCCAGAGGGGTCTGCAACACATTGCAACATTATGATTGCAGCGTTTTTATAGTCTCCAAATAAAGGTTGACATTTCAATAGGATAATAAGCGGTTAAAATGAATCTTCTTTACAGAGGATTAAATAAGAAATGTTTATGGGTGTATCAAATGTGTCCACAATTAAAAAGACAACCCCCAGTTTAGGCTCCAATTAAATTAATCCTCTTCTTGTCCTAGGTTTTCATGGTTTATACTGGGAATTTAAAGGGGAAATTAATGCTGTATTGTTCTCTGATAGAAAGCTAAAACACTGAATATCTGTAATCAACTTAGTTTTGTTACAATTCCTTTTTATTCAGTGTTATTTGTTCAATCTCTTAAAGGGATAGTAATGTTTCATAATAAAAGCAGCTCTAATTAATCATCATAGTATTTGAACTTTGGAGAATGTTATTTCAGTTCTGTCAGAGTTGTAGTTCAAGAGTAATTCGATGACAAAGTCTCCCCCTCCAGCCCCTTTTACTGATGTAACACTGTTCAGCCAGAGCAGAAGGGAGGTGCCCAGGTAGATTGCACAGAGGGACAATCTTCAGTTAAGATGAAGGAAAAACCTGAAAAGCTTGTCAAGGGGGGCAGGGCTTTCATTGTTCTAATAGGAAGAAGATTGTCCCCTGCTGTTATCTGTCTGGTCTATGGACTGCATTCCACATCAGGAGAAGAGATGGCTTACACTAGGTAAAAGGGGCGGAAGGGGAAACTTTGCTTATGAATATCTCTTAAACCATAAAGGTTTGAGAGATAAGACTTATATCATTCTTCATGTTTTTTAATGCCTACAAAATAAAATAAACTTAAAACTCTCTCGCTCTCATACACACACAGACCACTCGTTCACTGGCTTTGCATCTTTTCCTGAGTTGTGTCTTTAAATCTGTTGCTCAGCATGCACATAGTCTAAGGAATCCATGTATAAAGTAAAATCTGAGGCAAAAAGGTGAATCCTTGTTAAATTTATTTGCATATGCCTACCCAGAATCCCTTGCAATAGTAACAACACTGCAAATGTGATATTTCTGTGGGAAAAGCAAGTCTACTGGCTTGACTGGTGTGTCAAATTTTTGTTTAACATTGTGTCTACCACCCACTAAATTCAGGTTGAAGGAGTTTTCATTCACTTTTTTCCCCACCATAACCTTTTCAGTTTGTTACTTGTAGTAACCCAAGCTCCTCTGTAAGATCTTACATCCTAAGAACATTCCGCTGGATAACTTTGGGGTCACAGAGTCTGGCAATGAAGAGTCATGTCCACCTTGATATTCTGTCCTAATTAAATATTTATTTTTGAGAACCAATCCACTTAAAATTGACTCATGTTGGCAATTAGAATTTCTTTCCAGCTTAAAGTAAGTTTGTGTGGGGGTTTATTATTTGGAACAGTTTGTGTTCCTTTAACAGTTGGGCCCTTTAATCCAGTGAGTCTCAGTCAGCTCTCTGGACACATCAAAAGTTCACATTTTCATTACAACCCTGCTTAGTCACAGGTGGGTAATCAGTGGGTAAGTTATTTTTTGATTTCACTACCTGTGCTTAATTAGGGGTATCGTTATAACCTGACCTGTTGTTGTGTCCAAAGGACTGGAGCTAATCACTGCTTTAACCCCTTGAATGATGTTGAGATCTAAACACATTGCATTGAAATGTGTTGAAGACCCTTCTAGCTGAACACATGCACAAGGCAGTGACAAACCAGCTGCTCCATCAGGATACATAAAAATTCCTCAACTCACTGTTTATTTTAAGTTGGGATGTTAAAGGGTTAGTAATACCGGTATTTAAAATGATGCAATATGGTAGATTTAAAAAAAAAAAAAAAAAAAAAAAAAAAAAAGTATCTAGAGAAAGTCCTACTCAAACCTTTATACAAGGGGGGGGACTTTAGTGGGGAATATCTCTCAAACCATAAAGGTTTGAGAGGTAGGACTTTCTCCAAATTTTTTTTTAATTTTTTTTTTTTTTAAATCTACCATATTGAATCAATGTATATTCGTACATTGCTAACCCTTTAAATGGATAGTAATACTTGTTGTTATAAAGTAGTTTGCCGAGTCTTTTAGAGTAAATATAACAGATTGCACTATGCTTATCTACTTGCTTTTGTGTAGTTCTAAAGTTAAATGGAGAAAGATCCTCCTCCTGCCCCTTCTGGCCACGTCACTTTGAATCTTCAGTCTGGTCCGGACAGACGCAGTGAGGGACAAACTTCAGTGAGCAAAGGGAAATCCTGTCCTCCTTCGTCAAGGGACGCAGGATTTTCCATATACTGACTGAAGTTTGTACCTCGCTGCAGCCAATCGATCCCTGGACCAGATTTCACATTCAGTTGGAGGCAGCCAGAAGTGGCGGGTGGGGGAACTTTCTCCAGCTAATATCTTTTGAACTACACAAAAGTAAGTATATAAACATAGCACAATATGATATATGTACTCTAAAGAAGACTCTGCAAACTACTTTATAACAAACATTACTTTCCCTTTAACTCTGAGTGCCAGAGGGGTACCGGATGTTAAACAGGGCAGCAATCTGCAAGACTGGGTGACCTTGGCACCAGGTACGGCACTCATGGGAGAGTGTACTCCTCTGTATTCAACTCAGTAGGCACCCAGTGTCAGAGAATACCCCATCAGTGGGATACTCTAGAGAGGAAAACAATCTCTCATGAGTGGCACTGATGTCACCCAACTTTGCTACAGGGCCAGAAAAAAGTCAATTGAACCCTTTGCACCAGGGGTGGGCAACCTGAGCCCCCTCCCTGTCAACAGCTGGCTGAGTATGATGAGAAAATGGAGACCGGAATTTACAATCCCCCACACCCTACATCTGGATTAGTAAAGTCTAAAGAAAGTGTGTGATGAAGCAGCTGTTGTAGATTTGTTATTGAGATGGTACGACTTGTGCCGTGTTTGTAAACAGTTTGACTTCTAGATACAAGTAGATTGTCTGTAAAACAAACACGTTGCAGCACAGCTCATTTCTCTTAATTTTGGAAAACTGTTGCTGAACAATGTATGTAAAGCGACAGAGGAATTGTTATCCATAAATATTTAACCCTTTGAGTGCCAGAGGCCTCTGGCACTCAAAGGGTTAAGGCACCAGAAGAATGTGCACTGCACACCTTTAACCATTTGAGAGCTAGAGTAATGTGAAACACACTACAGAGCAATTCGTTGCACCATCCTCTGGCAATCTGGAAATACCATTAGAGTGCCGGGGGGGGGAATTGCATACCTTCCTTGAAGAGTTACTCTTTTCGTTCTGTGGTATTATGATCTTCAACCTTGTTGTGATCATCTTCTAACCTAGCAATAGTCCAGTGGTAGACATCCAGTTGGTGGGAATGATGGGGAATTGTAGTCTCCATCCGCTGGATGTCCAACAATTGACTACCCATAGGAGACATGCAAAACTTAAACTGGGCTTTTTACCCCTTGAAGGCCAGCAGTGGAGACTTCTCTGGCATTCAAGGGGTTAAAAAGATTGATTCAAGTGCATGGGAATTTAGGAATTATTTTATCCCCTACAGTAATGTTTATGAATATTCTGAGAAAATTCACTTATTTTTAATTTTTTTAAACGACTTCCGGGAAGTACATGTACGTCCTCTGTCCACTTGGGACATCCGCCGTTGATGTACATGTACGTCCTCGGGCGGTAAGGGGTTAAGAACATGTTATACTTTGTGTTAAAATGTAATCACTAAAACTGCCTTTTATTTTTGGTGTAATTAGCGAGTTTCTTTATAAATACATTGTGCCACAATTCATATTTTCACAAGATCATTTCTGGTCCACTTCTCAAAAAAAGTTGACTGGCTGGAGTTAGTACTAGAGAAAATGTTGCTAAACATTTATACATATCTTTACATCACTTTGATGCAATTTTAAAGACCCTTTCTTTATCAGTCCAGTTTTATAAATCTTCATTGTTCTCAAATGTCTTTCTGTGGTGGAACACTGTAGAACAGGGGTAGACAACTTTTGGCACTTTTTATATGTTGGAGACTACAACGTTCATAATCTCTGTCTAGCCTTTGGCTGGTTAGGGTTGTTGGGAGTTTTAGCACCTACCAGAATTTGCCCATCAACGTTTTTGATCTCTGTGGAATACTAGCAATCAAACTCTTTATTCTAGGGCTGTCCGAGCCTGTCCTTAAAAGCTATACAGAGGCCAGGATTTAAGGACCTCCCTTGTTGAGCACAGGTGGTTTAGTCAAAACGAATGAGTACCTTATTAACTCCCCTGTTCTTAATAAAGTATATCCTTAAAGCATGGCTGTTATACAGCCCTTGAAGGACAGATAAGTTTAATGCTTTAGAAACCTCTCTAACATTGAAGTGGTTAACACAATTCCTTTATCAAATGTAATTCAATAGTAGTTGGCGCCATTAACTTAAGACTGAAAAATGCATTGGGTAATAGTTACAATGTAATTCTGTCTGTTTTCTTAGTGGGAAATTAGGTCTAGTAGAAATCTACCTGAAATACAATTGTAGTTTATCACGTTTCAAGCTTCGTCTCCTGACAGTCACAGAAATTCTTCCTTATCAGGGGCCTGTTTTCCAATGTTTACAGCTAAAGTTTACAAATGAACATATATTCTGTAGATTTGTGAAACACAAATTAATGCTGTTTTTTGCTTTCCTGTGACCATGGTGTCAGGAGTGACATCACTTCCTGTCTCAGGTTTGTGCCAGTGAATCCAGTTTATTCATCTCATGTCACTTGTCCCATATTTGTATATCTGCTCAACATCTGGGTATTCTGTTTCATGCATTTATCAAATAAAGTAGTACAATACCACTTTCCTTGCATTTAGCCGGTTTCTCATGTCTGTCCTGTTTTGTATAGTCATGAGAGGAACAACGTGGTATAGATTTTATAATGGTTGTATTACATTTATTTCATTTTCATCTTGTTACCTTTGTGCAGCCAAAGCAAACTGCAACGTCTTGCAAAGTTTTGGTTATTACCTACTCTACTGGAGGAAACCAAATGTTCCCTTATATTAAAGGGACAGTAATGTCCCATGAAAAATGTTTATAGATTTGGAGAGGGTAGAAAAGAAACTCAGTGCCGCAAATCCCATATCTCAAACCGCTATGGTTTGAGAGATATTGGCAATCCAAGTCCCCCCCCCCTTCTCCTGGTGTCGGCGTCTAGCTGACAGCAGGAGATCCTAGTCCGGGGACCAGCAAGCGACACTACAGCAGAGCCGAAATCCCATTATTAGGAAAGAATTACTTCGTTGGAAAGGTCTACAAAGTGTTCCTGGTTTGCGAGCACACTTTGTAGACCGTTCCCACGAAATAGTTAATTTCCAATAATGTGATTTCAGCTCTGCTGACATCAGGAGAAGGGGAGGGAAGGGGGAACTTTGATTGTGAATATCTCTCAAACCATAGTGGTTTGAGAGATGAGGTTTGTGGCACCGAGTTTTTTTTTTTTACCCCCTACAAATCTATAAACATTTTTTATGGGACATTACTGTCCCTTCAAAAGGAAGCTACAAAATAGGAATAAGTGGCTCTTAACATATCAATTTACCTTATAATATCCTTCACACAGAAGTCAGGTATATTCTAGTTATTATAATATTCACATTGTACCTGCAGTTTCCTGTATAATGTAGTTTTTTGAGATCTGCCTCTAGGTCAAACCAGCTTACAACAATCAATTAGCTTCAATTAGACCTGAATCGCTTGAAGTGGTCAGTTGCCTTCCAGACTGTAAACTGAAACAAGAGCTCTACAAGAACAGTCAAAAGTAACTAGAAAAATGGATATCTTATTGTTATTTGAAAGACGTCTATGAAGGGATGCCCTGTTAAATAAACAGCTGCTTACTCATAGGGCACAGCTAGTCATTTTTCCATCCTCCTCAACCAGTCTTTGGCTGGCTGAGGATGCTGGGAGTTGTAATCCCCAACAACTGAAGATCCATTAATGAACTACCTCTGCCCTAGGGAGTAGTTCTCTGTACTATCACCAGGATAGTACCCTTTCAGCAGTTTTTCTCCTCTGGGAGCAGATCTGTAGATGAAGCACGGTTTGCATTGTGGCTGCTGGAGAATCAACAGGGAATCAGAATGGGGGTCTGAAATGAGATTCGCACTGCTCCCTGCTTGGTCCATATAAATAACTTGAAAGGATAGGTGTTATACTAAAGTAATTTGTGCAGCAGGTCTCAATCTATTGAAACAACAAAAGAAGAATTACAGCTAATCTTATCCAGGTTTGTGCTAGTAGAGAAAGTCTGACCTGAGTGCTGTAAAGAAGACCAGTTCTGCACCATCAAATGCGCATATCAGTGTAGACTGAGTCAGTATTTAAAAGTAAACCTTTATTATATTAAAATGGTAACCAACCAAAATAACTCTCTAAATTGTTGTAGAGTATTAAAGTGAGACGTAAAAATGGAACCAAGTCCACTAAATGGGGGAAATCAGTCAGCACCCAACTGAACAGTACAAATGAGGCCCTCAGGGTATTCCTCAACAGTTAGATGATGAATCGTAAAGTAATTAAATTCGGCACCTAAAAAGCAAGGCCAACAGGACATTTGTGAGTAGGAACATCATTTGGTGATTGAACAGCATTGCTAAAGTTCCATATTATAAAGGATCAGTCAGATTCCTGTGTAAGACCCTTTATTATATAGTGTGTGAAGGGTTTAAAGATTAGAAGGTTCATGTGTTTTCAGTCCTATGAGGAAATCTTTATTATGACAGTAGAGAGGTAGCAAATGCTAGGACATAGGTCTGTTTTGTTTTTTAGAACACAGTTCGAGCAACACACAAACGGACACTATGTTCTTAATTTAGTTATTGTTGTATCTGAGTCACTGAGTTGTTATACTGTTCTAAACTGGGGAAACATTCCCCTAGCCTGCATGAGTGCAGTTTCTACTTTCTACAGCTGTTCTTAGAGTCTCTCGGGTAACACTGTTACAATGTTGCATACATATTCTTGGGCTCAGATTATGATTCCCACTTTCAGAAAGGAAGTCTCGGAGTGATCGTATCATTTATTGCAGAAAACCTTTCTTATATTGTCAGATACCAGGTGCCTGCTTAGAAGCGGTTGCTAGCAATTTTTCTGTTATGACTCTTATGGTGTTAATTTCCTCAATAGAACCAGGATTCAGAAGTTGCTATGTTAGTAGCCAGATACCGTGTTATTATGCTGGCATAAGTTGTGACCTGATAGCATCCACAAAAATGTGAGCGTCCATAGTCTGGTAAATGCTTCAGTTTAAACAGGGATCCGTATAACATTACGGAAAGTGGCAGCGTTGAGATTACGCTGTGTCTGTGAGACAGACCGCTCAATGATGAGAGCTGGATGACTGGCAACTAGCGTGCTGCCTCTAGAGCGCTTGTAAGATTTAGCGAATCTGAACAAATGATTTATTATATCGAAGTTCTAGGTGCCTAACTGTTCATTAAAGAATAATTTCCCCCATGCTACCCATTTGCCCTATGCATTTCACTGTACTGACCGCTTCAGGGGATAGTAATGTTACCAACAGACTTGGGATGCTGGTATTTAAACCCCAGACATCCGGGGCATGTCAGAGGAACCCACACGTAGATGGGGCGGGCATTAGGTTGCAGCAACAAAAGCATCCCATTGTAACATATGATCATACCCAATGTATATATTTGAATAGGGTCATATTGTATTTTCCCTATGTCCTCAAATTAAAGTATATTCTTACAAAATAAGATGCTGCTTGGTCCAACAAGAAGAGTGAACTGCAACACTGACGTTTCCCAGTTCAGTTTGTGTTGTCCTAAGCAATTCTGTACCCATAGACCCTGTGTAGCCTGACACAGAGTATCTCAGACTGTGTGCATCTATACCACAGAGCTTGTATCTGTGTTTACTGAACCTCCTAATTTGCAAATAGAAGTAATGTAGGGGCTTCAGTGTCCCTGGTCTTTGTAAAAAGTCTGTTTCAATAAAACATGATTATGTCCCTTTAACTGCTGTTTTGCCAGAGCTGTGTTTATAAATCATTTAATTTAACCCACTGGATTCTAGAGAGATCTTCAAAGCATTACGAAGCACTGTATTTCAGATGTTTGATGTTCGGTAGGTTAAGTGTCTTACAAATTAAAAATAGAAACTGTTTTGAATTGTTTTCAGCTCATTGGACATTTTGTTATAATTCAAGTGGTTAAGGTAATACAATCACTCAATGCTTTCATGATGATAAAGTAGTGTGGTGAGGTGGGATTTCAAATCGGTAACCCAAATCCTGTAGATGACATTACTGGGCAGCTTGAGATGTGAACTGACGTAAAATGGAACAGAATGTTCTGGCTGCACATCTTCCCTGATGGAGATAAGTATAGGAGGTGCACTGCTGCTGTGTAAGCTTTTTGGTTGTTGGGGCTTCTTTATCTTCAGTAGAACACTGGAATACTAGACAAAGGGGTGAATATTGTATATTCGTATCACTCTATGAACTGTCACAATATGCCAGTGGTTCTCAAACAGGGTTCTGTTGGACGCCAGGGTTACCTGAAGACATACAAGAGGTTTCAAGGAACAAATGTAAGTAGTGGTGGAAGAATGGAACAAGGAAGTGGTGGCAGATAGTGAACTATATGTGCAAAGTGGAGTAATTCTGAGGCAAATCAACTGCACCATGGGGAACAAGTAAATCCCCATATATTTTAAATGAGACTTTTAAACTCTTGAATGCTGGAGTGGTCTCCAGTACATTACATTGCAATGCATTGGAGAGGTCTATTTCTGTCATTCAAGGAGTTAAAAAAAAATGTATGGATTTAAATGGGGCTTTTAGCTGTTCCCTATATTCAGCTTTGTTCTTTGCATAGAGTTGACTCCTGTTCGTCTGTATAGTTCTGTGACTAGAGATGATTCCTGTTCGTCTGTATAGTTCTGTGACTAGAGATGACTCCTGTTCGTCTGTATAGTTTTATGACTACAGGCACTTGCGTGGAAAGCTGAACTGCTTTTACCTGTGCAATTTCTTCATGTTCTGTTTGATGCCAAAAGAAGAGAAGGATAATGTACCTCCTGCCATAAAAAATAAATATACATATCATACATGTCTAGTTGGTAACAATTTGTTAGTCTTTTAATTGTTATGCTACCCTTGAGAAAACATTCAAATGTTTGATATTAGTGCTGTGTTAACCCTTGGATGATTCAGAATGCTTTGGAGACTAGGACTGAGTGACATTTTCAAGAACCACTTCATGGATAGGGTGAGAAGAATTTCTGCCATTCAGGGACACAGCTGCGATGAGAGATGCAGAGTAAGTGCAGTTGTGTGAGTGGTGTCATCACTAGGGTTCAATGTGCAAATTATTTTTTCTGCAGAGAGCCACAGAGCTAATAATTCTTCCCATTTACTGGTGTGTCTGAAAGGGACATCTGTGCTAGGCTGTAAGAAAATGGATTTCGAGCCCCAAACATTGATGTAGCCTTATGCTACAACAAAATGTAGCTACAGCTCCTGTCTGGTGTCAGGAAATGGTTCTCCATTTTTCCTCTAGTGTAGGGTTGTGCAACCTGAGGCCATTCTTCTCTTCTGGGTTACAATGCCCATAATTCCAGGCCTGTCCAGGTGCAATGGGTGTTGTAGTCCACAACAGCTGGGCTAAAGACTGAGCGGAGACCATTTGTTTGTTGGCCAGTACAGGCATCACTTTGTCATGGAGTAAATGGGCAGTCTCCTAGCGTTTAGAACTCTAGAACTCCAGCACGTTGTATTGTCCTAGAAGGAAGCTATTGGGACTGTCCAGGGGAGTCTGACACATGGTTACCTTATACACATCTCAATTAGACATATGATGAGAAAATTCTAGCTCCTCCGCATAAATATTGTTTGAACAAAGTGAAACACACCAGTACAGCAATCATGCCTCATTCAAAGAGTAAGTAAGTTGTAGTAAAGACTCTAGTAGTCTTGGCTTGTTCAGGTAGTGTCCCAAATTGGAACATATTCTAAAGTACATTAAGTTTATGGGAACAAAGACCTAGAGAGTATAGGGACCTGCTCTTATAATGCTTTTGTTTCTACATATAAAAGGCATTCATGGCTATAATCTGGATGCTAAAGACATGCTGTCCTGGATTATACAAGCTGCACTACAGAAATGCTAATTCTCATTGGTTTAAATGTGCATTTTAGCACCTTGAATGATAGGTATCCAATGCATTGTGAAGAAATATGTGGGAGAAATCTCAAATTCAAGAGTTAAAATCTCCATCTAAATAAAAGGGACTTAAAGGAATATTTGCATTCCCCCCCCCCCCCCACACACACACACACCCCAACCGCAAGCTTTTTGAATGCAGCCCTTGTTTCTGGAATCCTTCTTCCACCTACTGCAAATCCAGTATTGCTGAGCATTGCTACTTAATAGAGTTGGTCTGAGTGAAGAGTGTATTGTGTTGATGATGTACAATGTTCTTCTGTAATATTATTGTTTAAGTAATATAGAGCCAAGATCAAACTGTAAACAAGAATTAGTAAAGGGTTAAGGTTTTTTGAGAGAGCTTGTTAACCACCCATAAAGTAGAGTGGCCCTGCAACAGAAAGTGTAGATCAGGGATCTCCAAATTGTGGTCAGTGGGTTATTTGCAGCTCTCTGGCATAGCCAGTGTGGCCTTTCATGTAAATGCTCTTAACACCTAAGGGCTGGTGACGTGCTAGAACTGTCACTGGTGGATTTGCATTAAGGAACTGTGACTGACCTGGCACAGCATGGAATTCTGGGTTGGCAACATGGCTGCATGCCACTCTGCCATCCCAGAATTAGTCTAAAAAATTAATTTGACCCAAATATGCCAAAAATAAAGGCAATTTTAGTGATTACATTTTAACACCAGGTATAACCTTTTCTTAATGGCTAAAAGTATATAGTGATAAATATGTATGTAAAAAAAATATTCTCCGTTGCAAATGTTCTCAGAATATTCTCGGATAGACCTATTTATAACCTTGACTTCTATGAATCGGCTGCATATTGATTTCATCCTATGGTGCAGTTGATTTGCTCCAGAACTGCACATCTTTTGTTTGCTGAACACAGCCTGTTTTCCAGCAGGTTATATTTTTATTACATGACTGCTTAACGACCGCCCAGTCCTGCTGGGTTTCCAGAAGAAACGCTATATCTGAGATCTAGTGCACTCTATATTCTAGGAAGGTCTAAATCCTTATATAGCCACTAAGTGGAACTAGTACTCTGTGGCACCCGTCTAGATGGTGATACCCAGAATATGAAGGTTAAAAAAAAAAATGTATATACAGTAAAGTAAAAATGCTTTCAAAAATAGATGTTAATAGTTTATTATTAGCAAAATGCATAGTGAGTGAAAAGCAGAAAAATGTAAATCAAATCAATACTTGGTGTGACCACCATTTGCCTTCAAAACAGCATCAGTTCTTCTAGGTACACTTGCACAAAGCCAGGAATTTTGTAGGCTTATAGTCAGGTGTGTGATTAATAAAGTATACTAAACATGTGCTAATGAGCATCAATTTAATATGTAGGCTGAAACACAATGTTTAACTTTAGGAGGAATAAAACTGGGTGAGAAACAGCCAAACTCAGCTAACAAGGTGAGGTTGCTGAAGTTTAATGTCAAGTCATATGCCGTGGCTAGACGGAGCACAGAAACAAGACACAATGTAGTTATACTGCATCAGCAAGGTCTCTCCCAGGCAGAAATTTCAATGCAGATAGGGGTTTCCAGATGTGCTGCCCAAGCTCTTTTGAAGAAGCACAAAGAAACAGGCAACGCTGAGGACCGTGGACTCTGTGGTTGGCCAAGGAAACTTAGTCCAGCAGATGAGACACATCATGCTTGCTTCCCTTCACAATCCGAAGATGCCCAGCAGTGCTATCAACTCTGAATTGGCAGAAGTGCATGTCTGAAAATGGAGTTGGGGATTTGGTCAGAATTAATGGTATCCTCAATGCTGAGAAGTACAGGCAGGTATTTATCCATCCTGCAGTATCATCAGGGAGGCACCTGGCTGGCCCCAAATTTATTCTGAAGCATGACAACGACCCCAAACATACAACCAAACAATTATCTTCAGTGTAAAGAAGAAGGAGGAGTCCTGGAAGTGATGGTATGGAACCCACAGAGCCCGAATATCAACATCATAGAGTCTGTCTGGGATTGATTGAAAAGAGAGAAGCAACTGAGGCTGCCTAAATCCACAGAACTGTGGTTAGTAAGATGTTTGTAATAACCTACCTGCCGAGTTCCTTGAAAAAACTGTGTAAGTGTACATAGAAGAATTGATGCTGTTTTGAAGGCAAATTAAGATTTTTCTTCTGTTCACTCACTAAGCATTTTGTTAATTGATAAAAAATAAACTGTTAACATGTCTATTTTTGAAAGCATTCTTATTTTTTTTCACACCTGCCTAAAACTTTCGCACATTACTGTATGATTCCAGCAAATACATTGATGTATACTTATAGTGATGCCCTATGCGTTTCTTAGCATCACACTACTTCCTCAGGGGCTTATAAAAATGCCATAGTTGAAGCGATTCTGTAAGGCAACAGGTACAGGAAAAGCTTACAGAAACTCTGTCCTCTTATCGGACATGTCAGGTGAATAGAAAACTTTGAAAGTGGATCTGTTGCTAGCTTTTGCACTCCTCAAAGGCATCTATTTAAGCAGTGTGTAGTTTTGTTCATAAATAAGTGTGATGGTTTTAGATGTTTGATTAGTAGTAAGGTATTCTTTAACGTCTGCATAATGGATTACTCGCTTTTCCTATACCTGAGGCTGTCAGAGCATATCCACTTTTAGGAAAAAGGTATAGAGAACAGGGACACCCCATGTCTTGCATCAAAAATAAGAATTACTTTGCTTGAAATAATATGCTCAACCAGGTGGCAATTAACACTTTAAAGGGATAGTAAAGTTTCACAAAAACAGCAGCTCCAATTAATTTTCATAGTATTTGAGCCATAGAGAGTATTATTTCAATGCTGTCAGAGTTCTAGTTCAAGAATAATTGAATGATTAAAATTTCCCCCTTCCGCCCCTTTTACCTAGTGTAAGCCCCCTCTTCTCAGATGTGGAATCTGGTCCATAGACAAGACAGCTCACAGCAAGGAACAATATTCTTACTATGAGAACAATGAAAACCCTGACGCCCTTGACAGGTTTTTCAGCTTTTTTCCTTATCTTAATTTAAGATTGTCCCTCTCTGCAATCTACCTGGATACACCCTGCTGCTCAGAGCAGTGTTACATCAGTAAAAGGGGCGGGAGGGGGATTTTTTATCATTCAATTACTCTTGAACTGCAACTCTGACAGAACTGAAATAACACTCTCCAAGGCCAAAATACTATGATGATTAATTGAGCTGCTTTTATTATGAAACATTACTATCCCTTTAAGTTGGTCACTGATAAAGTTTCAATTGCACCTGTGGCAGATACATCTGCTTCCACACAGCTCTGTTATCCACACTTTCAAAATGATGTCTGCAAATTACACTGCTCCCCACGCCGTCCCAGTAAAATAAAAATGAAAGGTGGGCATATCCGCAGTGTCGTAAACCACCTATATTGATGGGATATTTACTGATGTTTACTCACCACTTACTTATGACCTGCCAGTCAGATGGCTTGTGGAAGTAGCAAACCACTCCCACTTGGGAAACATCGTGATGGTCACCAGCCAACTAACTCTCAATGCTTTTTCTCAGCTGCATACAGCATTCATTAGGAGGAATGTGTCAAAATGCTGGTGCTAAAGTTTGCGTTTTTAAAATGAACAATGAACAATAACACTCAATTGAATCCTGATCCACTCTGGATATTCACGTTGTTGGTTTTTTTAGATTGCAGAAGACCTTTCATTTATCACCTTATGTCCCAAGATAAGTGGGTTTGTTGCTTCTACAAGTCATCTGACCGGCAGTGTCATCCGAACACTCTGGTCATAGACGAGCTGTGAGTAACCATCCGTAATATCACAGTATAGGTAGGTATATATTCTGATTCCAAGAAAAGGGTGGAATAAACTTAACCCCTTAAGGACCAGCTGCGCACACAAGTGTCCATCACTTAAGGACCAGGGACCTTTTTTTTTTTTTTTTTTTTTTCCAAAATCTGATCCCGGACTCCCTGAATGGAGTGCAGCCGCGCCAGGAGCCCGGAATTCCATGACGGTCCAGGACCGTCATGGGTCCTTAAGGGGGTTAACTCCTTTAAAGACCGTGTGACATACCAGGACCGTCACAGTATTTTCCGATTAAGGACCTGTGACGGTCCTGGCACTTGACATACCTGTGTTTAAAATGGGGTGTGAAACTGACTGATCCAAGACCAGAGAAGTCTCTATGACCCCCACTCGGTGTGCTGGTAAACTTAAGATGTCACGTGTACGGGCGAATCGGCAGGGATCAAAGCGATCCTTAATGCAATGCAACTTCCCTGGACCACTGGTGCTTAAGGGGTTAAGGAAGAATAATCATACAGATAAAAATGAATGCTCCTTCCGAGGTGGTGGGTTGGATGAATGGCTCCTGCATTTCCAACCCATGTTTTACAGAATATGCTATGGAAACTGCAAGTATAAGAAGAAAAGTGGAGGCGTTCTGGGACAAACCATTTACACTATTGGGGAGAACAAAAAATTCTTATTGATTTAACACTTGTGTGATAGTGAGGTCTCCGACACGTTGCTTTGCAATGCGTTGGAAACCTCTCTATCATTCAAGGGTTTAAAATACCATTTAAATAAATGGGAATTTTTGGAATTTAGTTTTCCCCTATAATGCAAATGGTTTGCCCCAGAATTCCTGCACTTTTCTTTTGAACATACGGCCCTTGTTGGTTACCTTTTGTGTCTCATGTGCAGTGTACATGATTGATGCTGTACAAAAAGGGTAAAACATTACATTAGATAACATGTAAAGAACATCCGTAGGTAATGCAACACCCTTTCGCAGCAGTCATACATTCCTTTGTAACCTTCCTTTTTAAAACACTTTTTGCATTACATATACAGTGTGTGATAAAAGCATATTTTGTAGGCCTTTCCAGTGCGATGGTGCCAGTAGGTACTTGTTACCGCAGCTTTTTCTATACATTTGCTATTCCACCTCTTCATCATTGTGATGGGAAAATGGATTTGTGTTAAATAGTGCATCTCGTTCCCTGTCGTGTCAATGCATTTGAATTGAATTCTGTTGCCTAGTTTCAAAACATGTTCTCCTGAAATCAAACACTGCGCAGAGTTTCCCTTTCAGCGTTTCGTTTAAATGAACAGTAATGGTAAATACAGCTTGCTAATAATATATGAAAGGTCATGGCGTTCAGAGATATATTCAAGTTACCATACTTGGATAGAACTTAAGATACTGTGGAAGAATTGTATGAATACAAAAATGGAGAGATTTAGGGGCTAATCAAATGCAGCACTGAGGTATGTGCAGTATATTGGCTAGAAGGTTAGAATGGCCAAGGAGAGAGCTGATTAACATATTTAGGGTTATTATAGCTTTCCATGAAAAGAGGGTGAAT
Organism: Rhinophrynus dorsalis; assembly: GCA_037306005.1. NCBI lineage: Eukaryota > Metazoa > Chordata > Amphibia > Anura > Rhinophrynidae > Rhinophrynus > Rhinophrynus dorsalis. The sequence goes on from CM074719.1 coordinate 124,382,270, forward strand.
ACGATCAGTGTTTTATGTGACAGGGCCTGTTAATTGGCTAACTGTACGGGGAATGGTAATGTGTTTTTACCAGCAAGGTAATTGCTGAATGGCTAAAGCCCCAGGGGCTCGGTCTTAACCCTTTGAGTGCCAGAGGGGTATGGAACGCATTGCTCTGCAATGCGTTGCGTACCCCTCTGGCACTCAAAGGGTTAAAGGAACACCGCTCTGGGCACGTAAAGGTTGTAATTGCCCTGTTAGCAAAATTCTAAGAGTACTTTTGGCTGCCCAGCCCCAGGAATTGTTGGAACCTAGCAACAACTCTGGTTTCCAGCTAAATATCACCTTGTTTTAACCCTTTGACTGCCAGAGAGGTATCCAGCACATTGTAACACAATGAGTTTGAGTGGACAAGAAGTATCCGTTGGTTAAATTGAGTTTTAAGCCCTTATATGTTAAAGTATTTGGAACACATTGGACACAATAGCACCCAAGGGGTTAAATGTAATGGAATAAGACAAATGCAAAACATGTAAATGTGGAGATAAGTGTATTGGAATACATTTCTCTGTCACTTGTACTTGTGTCTTGTAATGTAATGAGTTTGGCATCAATATAATCCCCTCCACT